>JANHGL010007100.1:63813-82449 GCA_024611195.1 Ceyx melanurus | reverse complement strand
TCAGGCAAGGGGGTTGGACTAGATGATCTTCTAGGTCCCTTCCAGCCCCTAATATCTGTGATTCTGTGATTCTGTGAAATACATTAGTAATTCTCTGTTGACTTGGGCTTACTTTACAGTTAATGTTTACAGGTACTAAATATGAGTGCCAATTTCATTTTTCTTAATATGCATGTCATACTCAGTCTTTCTTTTCTGAATCTCTTAATCTGTGTACCATGAGGTTTCATGCCTTCACTGTTGGAATAAAAATCTTTGCAAAAGCATAGGCTTTTATCCTTTGCTGTATGTCTTTATAAACACTTTGGCAGAGATTAAAAGATTCTAATTGATCAGGTTGGAAGTTCATCTGACTAATAAGTAAACTTATGAGATAAATGACTAATCTATTAGCTTCTGTACTGCTGATGTTCTAGTTAGTGTGTTTGTCAAACTATAACACAATCATAATTCTATTTTCTACTAGCCCCTAAATCCCCTCCTGATATGGATATTGATATGGAACTTTGGGACAATAAAACAATAACAAGTGGTCTAAAAAACTACCTCAGGTAAGTTGTGATCCTACTCAAATCTCAATATTCCTTTTATTATTCCATGAATCTTTTGCTTAGTAATATATAACATTTCTTGTTATGTTATGTAATGTTAACATTTCTAGCACAGTAATATTTTCCTCTCATGTAATATCCTTGTGCTTGTGTGTAAAAATAAATCTAAAATTTGTCACACACTTTTTTGCCTTATTAAGATAAGGCAAAGATCATGCCATATATATCCCTAAATTTGTCAGAATTTAATTAATTGCATTTAATTATTTTTACATTAACGACAAAGCATGTTGTGATCAGTCCTTTTCTGAATCCCTTAATCTGTGTACCATGAGGTTTCATGCCACCATTTTTGGAACAGAAGAAAAATCTCTGCCAAAGCAAGGGTTTTTATCCTATGCTGTTGGTGTCTTCACAACACATTATCCCTTCCATTATATCATTTTCTCTTAAAATTTTTTGAATAATTATTTTCAAGACTTACGGTACTTCTGAGACAACTTACATGCTGACAACACATTCAACTCAGAACATGTACACAGTCTGAAAATCCTTTTGAGTTGTACTTGAAATCAGTCATCACTTAATATGGTTTCCTAGTAGTATATACCAATGTACATTGTACAGATGTTGAGGGCTGTCATAATCACACCCATAAAAAAGACTTTGAGTAGTAGCTTTTTTAAACTCCTTTTGATTTTCTTTTCATACAACCAGGTGTCTTTCAGAACCACTGATGACTTTCAAGCTGCACAAAGATTTCATTGCTGCTGTTAGTAAGTAAAGTAATAAATACATTGCATAAAAGTAATATAGTTCCTAACCCTTAATCTCCTCAGTTACTATCATCAATTTTCTCCTTAGTCCATTACTCAGTAATCCAGCCCTGCATCTGAGTTTTTCCAGGTCAACTGTATGTGAAAGTGCCATATGAAAGCCTTCAAACCAGAGAAGGCACATTAGATGAAGTTGTTCAGTAGTTTCTTCTGATAATTTTAGAGGTTCTATGTTACTGCCTTCTGCATTAAATTTTGGAATGCTATTTATACATTTGTTTGTTTTATCCAGGCTGTTAATTTGTTTATAACATTAATCCTTCTCATCCAGGGGCCTTCATTTTCCCAGAGTGACTTGAGAAATTGTAGGGGGTGAGAATTATCTCCTTTTCACAAATGGAGTAATTAGATACAGAGACACTAGGATTGTTTTTCTAGCAGCTCCATTTCAGAATTTGAAGTTATTTCCCCATTTCCTGTTGCATTGAGAAGAATAAAAGGCACTCAAGAATTTTGGATATTTTAAATATCAAGAAGTAAAATCTTGTATTTCACTGAAGTGGCACATCAGGTAAACTTTGCCACTAATTTAGTTGGTTCTAGTATCGGTGGTAACTGCTTTTGGTGATATCAGAATGTTGTAAAAATTATAATCAAATTGTCCTTATCCTTTTAAAGGCTAATTGCGTTTGGCTTCTTGTAATACATGTGTGTATTAGCATACAGGCAATGGTGCCATTTATAGCAGCATCTTAGCACACATTCTAATTTATTAGCAATATTTGTTTTCTGTTTATCTAATAGAGTCAGATGACCAGAACTACAGAGTTGAGGCAGTGCATGCACTTGTGCATAAGTTACCAGAGAAGAACAGAGAGATGCTGGACATCCTTATCAAGCACTTGGTCAAGTAATTCTTTTTGATCTCTCTCTTTGGTATTATTTTAAGATGTGATTATTTCTGTTTTAAATTTGTCAATGTTGATAAATCCATGCCATGTGTTGAAACAATGCCACTTGAACTTACATTTAATTTCTAAAATGCTGTTCTCAGCTGCAGGATACTCACCATAGAAACAAAATAAGAAATAACACCATATAGAATCAGCAAATTAACCAGCTATGTTTATGAAATAAACCCACTCAGCATTTTCATTCATGTTCTTAATTACTACAGGAATTGTCACTAATTAGATTTAAGAAACATCTAAAACAATGCTAACATTGATAGAACACACTGGTTTGAATCTGACTCAATTTCCCATGCTTTCAGATAGTGGACAGTAGACTCATGGGGAATACTTGTCCTTCATGTTTGACCTTTTTTTTTCTCTCTCACAACTTTGAAATGTAGTGTCATTTGAAAACACTTATTTGAATGATTTATTTATATTTTGGATATCTATATAAAGGTCTAAGACCACTTTTGATTCTCCTTTGTTTCATTAGCTTCTCTGAGAATTAAATGTTGGATGGAAAAGATTTTGCATTTCTTTGAACTGCTGACCTTTTGTCTTCAGTGAATTATACTTAGCAGGTGCTATGGGACAGAAGACAAGTTTTTTTATATTTCTCTATATCATTAGCTATAATTGCATGCCATTATTACATTGTAATTTATCCTATTCCTGCATCAAATATTATCTAAGTTTTAGTAAATATTTGATCTGATCAGTTTTCACTGGTGTTTGTTGAATACTCTTTCATATGTATTATTTTTTTCTGATTTAGAACACAATATACTTTTTAATACATTTATCTATGATGTGAGAATGTGAATTCTGAAACATCAGCTGTTCAATTAAGGCCCATGTGACTAAAATACACACAAGACATAAGGGAGGAGTAAATATTGTTTTAATTCCATTTTTTTATGTCCCAGCAATTTTTCTTTTTTGATCACAGCTTCAGCCAAAGCCTGCAGTAAGCTGTCTACAGTGGAGCCTAATACAGTTTTGCTTCCTCTCATAGACATGAGAATTTTGAAAATTTGTTTAATAGGAAATTATTTAGCCCTAGAAGTTATTTCATTAGTCTCTGGAAAGCTAACATGACAGTGAGCTGCTGTGAATGCTTCTATTGCAAAAAACTGATTAAACAGAACTTGCATCCCATAATATATGGGGTAACCCAGAGAACTAGATGAAAACAAGTTTCATAACTTTCCTTGCTCACAGAGCTGTTTGTTTAGCTTAAAAATATATAATATCTAGTGCTTTCTAACTGTCTTAAAAGTTTAAGCATTTAATGAGGGATTAATGCTTTTGTAAAAGCTTCTAGTCTGGAAGGCCCAGATTCAGAAATAGATATGCATAGAAACTGACTTATTTGTAGGCAGAATCAGTTATAGGCAAGCATTTCTTTCCTGACCTCTTTAGTCTCTATGTGACCTCATATGCATTTCCAAGGGAAAACATGCCTGCAGTAGTCACTTCTTAATTATCTCTTTAACTCTTGCCTATCTCATCTTTGATGTGATTCTTACAATAAAAGTAATCTTAAAGTTTTACACTGAAAACTTGTTATTTTCTTTACAGCTTTCAATTTGCCCCTTCTAATAGCTCATATAATTTTCCAGATGTTGTTTATATTATGTTAGCAATTCTAATGAGACTTAATTAAAAATTAGTCTTTTGAGTACATTAGTTACCTTCCTTCCTCATCCTTTTCCCACCACTGTGTGGAGATCTTTCAAGGAAGAAATGGCAGATAAAGTGCCTAATTTTATGAAAATGGCAAATTATATATATATATTAAAAAAAGACAATCCCCTGCTTCTTAATTCTTTTGTTTAAAATCGAATTTCAAAATTTATATGCTTTCACTATATCTCTTTTAGCTGTTCAGTTCCTTTATGTATGTTTTTGAGCCTAGGTGAAAATACTATACCTTTAAGTATGGGTTATAATTTTTTTTTTCTTGCTTTATGTCTTCATGTCTCTGCCTATTTTGACTTTTGTGTTACTGTGCAAAATTAAGTACAGTCTAGATGATGTGGAATGTAGGTCATACTAAAACCAACCAAAGGAAAAAAACTGGCATATATTGAAAAGCATCCTGCAGAGAGGTGATACACTCTGTCAGCAATTAGGGAAGAATAGGAAGTTTGTTGTTATTTTAACTTAGTTAACTCATTTTTTTGTTTCTAAGCCTTCCTAGTCAAATTACCCATGTACTTTAAAAAATAGCTTGTTCTTTGCTGTGATGTAAAAACACCATACTTTTCTAATATGCATAGCCGAGAGTCTGCAAACTGACAGTATCAGAAATTTACTAGTATTATATCAAAGAAAGAGATTTTGAGGGGAAAGCAATTGCACATTAATGAATGCCTTACAGCTACCTGAAATGCATTATTGCTTTGGTCTATAGCTATTGAGTAGCCAAGCAACAGCAGGATTAGATCAGGGGTAATTTGCTATCAAAATGATCCATTTACAGGCCTCAATTTTTATTTTTTTTATTTTATTTTTTAAGAAATTGAACCTTTAAATCCTTGGTAGAAAGTCTTTTCTGGTTATATTATTAAATTCACCCTTTCTTTTATTAACCAAGCTACCAAAATTATAACCAAGGAAACCCAAACACAGGACAAAAACTACTTACTTATGCTCTAATGTTTGTGTAAGAGACCTTAACAGTTACTGTGCAGCACAGAGTAAAATTGTCAAGTGTTACTCTTCATTTTTTTTCCTAACAAACCTAGAGCTTAGTAATTCAAACTTCCATTTCCACTAAACTATTAGTTGATTTTTATAACATCCTTTGGTTACCTGAGCCAAACATAAGATCTATTAAAAAGAAAATTAGATTAAGATAATTGGCTTAAAATGTGCTTTAAGAAGGTAGTTATTATAGAATCATACAGTCTGTGTCACCTCTATACCAAAGAAATTCTACTATTCTACACATTCTTTATATCATCAGTGCCTACTCAACAGAGAAACTGAGCAAAAGGTTATGTATGAGTGCAGGCACAGGCTTGATCCTGATCCTAACAAAATCACCCAGAAGTGTTGGGAAATGTCTTTTTTCACTTTCTAATCTTTGTAAAGAGATAGTTTTTGTGTTGATACCCAACTCTGATATCAGATACATAATTTTGCTAATGTTTATATAACACTCTAAGAACAAATCAAGATATCTGAGAATATTATTGAAAGGAAAATAGAGCAAATGAGTCTATAAACCAGAGAATATCAGAAGATAAAGTTACCTGCTAGTCTTCCATATAGTTTTTTTTTATATATATATTTTACTGTTTCATAATTTTAAAAGATACAAGAATTATTTTAATTTTGTAGGAAATGGCTAGAAATGCTTAGTGTGGCAATGTTAGCAAATAGCATTGAGAAGGAAGAGGAAAATGTTAACAAGTGCCTCAATACCTGATTCTGTTTGGTATCAGATTCAGTAAAATTAAGCATTAAGGCACTTATAAACTCTTTACCTGGGATGGTATTTCTCAAATATGAAGCAATAATAGGGCATCTGTGACTGGGGAATCACTGGCATTTATTTCAAAGCATTTGTGATAGGATTTTTATTTGGCAAATCTCATTCATGAGGAGAAAAAAGGGTCATTGAGGATTAAGGATTGATGGTTTTCATTTTACTATCTGCTAAATGATTGGAAAAACTAAGTTTTTGAATTCTACATTAAGAAAAAAATGTCAGAAAAGGTATAGTAAGTGATAGTAGAATATACAGAAATAGAATTTTAATATATTTTAAAGCTGGAAGCTGTCATTATGATCATCTAGAGTTGCTATAGCACAGAAACAATTATTTCATCGACCGCATTGATCTTGGGTTTTCAACATATTATTAAACAGATCCTATTGGAATTTAAACATTTTCAGTGACAAAGTTTCTTTCCTTTACATGAAATATGTATGGTTGGCCTACATTATCAATAGTATTTTCAGTCAATCCAGCATCAAGTATTTATGTTCCTGTATAATCATTGAAGAGAGATAAGTGCCTACCCTGAGACTCCTAAACTTTAGATGGTCTGGATATCCTGTGGAGAGCTTCAAGGATAGTTGCTTTTCCCTGACAGTTATGTCAGGAACTTAAATACTTACTTTAGGAAGACATGCTTATTATCCTTCTATGATTCTATGATTGCAGGATGGGATCCTTAATGGAGATACAGTAGTTATACTGCACTGTATTTTGACTCCAGTAAAAATTAAAGTTTAAAAATTGTTTTTAAAGGGAAGGCTTGAACTTGGGATCATATTAAAGAAGTGATCTCAACAGGTTTTTGCCTGTTGGAACTGTAGTTTAGCACAGCAATTTAATTGCATATTGTTTGTGTTCATTTAAAGGGTATCATTACACAGTCAGCAAAATCTAATGACTGTTTCCAACCTTGCTGTTATCTTTGGACCAACTCTGATGAAAGCCCAAGACGAAACCGTGGCTGCTATGATGAACATTAAGTTTCAGAATATCGTCGTTGAAATTCTGATAGAGCATTATGAAAAGGTAGAAAGACATTATCTGACTGTTTTGTGATAAAGTGAAACTTCACTAACTTCATTAGTGGAACTAATAATAAGAACCTTAGAATACGGTTCTTAAGAATAAGAAATCCAACATTTGTTGAAAGTCATTGTAAAAATACCTTCTTCACACCCCATGCTATGGATCTGTATTCCTAGCCAGTCTTCTGTGGCTGTGTAAGTTACAGATTCAAGACTTAATCTCCCATGCTTTGAAGGAGCTGTTCTGAATCATCAGTTGCTTTCTTGAAAATGGCTTTGTCCTTATATCTAGGAACGAAGGGTCACAGCTTTGCTCCCAATCTCCTCCATCTCTTGCATCCTAGTGGTGTGTGAAGGTTAGATGAGATTTTATTCCTAGTTACAGGTTTTAAGTCCATCATGTTTTTGTGATATAATAGTTTTTTAATACTTTGGCACATGCAGATTTTTCTAGGTAGTTGTTTTGCACTAAAGAAAGGTATGTCTGTGACTTCCTGGTTTATTTTGACAGAGTAGTGACAACAAAAATCCATCTCAAACTCTGTCCTGGAACATTGAATAAGACTTCTAGGGCTTTAGTAGGAAAATCCATGAAATCTTAAAACACTTTCAGTCACTACCATTGCAGGTATTGGCTTCACTGAAAAACCTCCTCAGATTTTAATTTAAACTGTTTGATTTCAGAACTCAGCAGAACAGTCAAGACCTCCTTTACTTACTCATCAAAAAAAATTTTATTTTGTGGATCTTTTGTTTAAATTTATCACATTCTCTGATCACTGAAAAAAACAAAGTGAAAAAGCTTCATGTTCCTTCCATTTCACATTACTCAGCTGTAGGGCAGTTCCCAGTCAATACCAGTATCCCCTGAACTGGATGGTCAATACATTCTGACAGTACTGATGGTCTCATCAGTTCTATTTCATAGGCACTCCTCAAAATTATTATGGTACTTATAGCCTCCTTGACTCCAAGTCCAAGACATATATATTACATGCTTCAAACACATTTATTTCTCATCCATAAAATATCAAGCTCATTCAATATGAAGACCATGGCTGCACAACCAAAATCACCCTTGCTCTGTTTCTCTGTCTACTGACATGTTTTTGTATTGATAAGCTACTGGCTAATGCCCACTACAGTATTAATGTACTTTAAGAGCACCTTAAGATGTCCATGAAATTATTTGCTACCATGGAATTGTATTTGCTTTCTCCCATTTCTTTGAATGGCATGGAGCTATGTTTTCATTGTTCATCCTCTTCTGGGAGTGCTCTCTTGTTAGAAGGTCCAGAAATCCTTGCAGAGATGCATTTTGTCATTGCATATATTTGACATACAACATTTGACCCTATGGAGATTGGGCAGTTTTGATTCCTTCAGTATCTTATTCAGGCAATATTCTTCTGTAAACCTCTTAATTCCACAAAACTAATTCCACTTCCTTCCACAGAATGCCATAAGAGGTACTCAAAAGTTTTCTGTCAACAATAGGAGAAATAAATGAGAAAGAAGATCTGGAATTAAAACCTGCAAATCTTTAGTTCTATGTTTTGCTTTGGTCATCCTCCAAGGCAATTATAATTTTTGCTATAAGTATCCAAGAATGTTTCCTGGGTCTTTCAAGACCTCTGCTGAATGTGTCTTGGATATTGCAGAACAGGTGATGCAAATGAAGTCAACCAAACTACTGGAGCTTCTACATTTTCCTTGATGGCAAGTTTGTCAAACTTACCAGCAAAGAGTTCTTTAAAACCTGTGTCAGATTGTAGTAGAGGGATACCTGCAAGAATTTGAGGTTTTTATGCAGCAATGAAATACAAAATTTCCAGTGGTAGCAGTGATATGTAGATGCTCCAGACACAATGATCCCCTTCAAACTTGACTTGTTTGGCAAAATAAAGTGGTTTTCTGAAATGCAAACTGGATCATAGCAAGTTACAACAGAAAGACATATTTCTGTGACATAGAAAATCACAGGAAGAAAGAGAAAATAAATTTGTCTTTTCATAATATGTAAAAATATATATTACTTCTTGGACATGCGTTAGTAGTAATGACCTATTTATTGTATGTTTTACATTTCATACTGTTAAGCACTTCTTCACAAGGGCTAGAAAATAAAAGTATTTAAACAAACATTTTTATATAATTAGAATACATTTTAAGTATCAGATCAGTATTGTGGTTCTTGGATTGTAAAATGAGATCAGATCAAAACTTATGTACTGTGAATTTAATATTTTGCAATGCGTGAGACTACTACAGGATTAATTTCAGATGCAGTGGTGAGGAAAAGAGATTAATAATGGAACTGTAAGAGTACCTCTATTGTTTATGTCACTTTTTTCCCTGTTTTTTCATTTTTCATCATACAGATATTTCACACTGCACCAGATCCCAGTATTCCTCTTCCCCAGCCTCAGTCCCGGTCAGGTTCCAGAAGGACAAGAGCAATTTGTCTCTCTACAGGTTCACGTAAACCCAGAGGAAAATACACACCATGTCTAGCTGATCCTGACAGTAAGTTTGTCCTTGTTGACTCGTTATCTTACTTTTTATGTCTTGTCTTTTAACTTTCCTTAATAATCTCCAATAGGTATTGTATTCCAATAATTATAAGCATAACAGATGGTTTTCATCAGATTTTAACCTCTGAGATTCACAGTTGCACTGATGAACAACTGCAGTCCTTGCTTCTCTCAGATGAGAAAGATTCTTTGGGTTTTAGGCAAGTCTTACATTGCTTAGAGTGTTAAAAAAATAATTTAGAGTAGACTTTGTGTTCTAATCTAAATGTAATCTGCTTTGAAATTCAGAAATTCATAATGGGAAACTGCAAATAGAATCTTTCTTCTCCTCATATAATAAATATAATTCAATCAAGGTCAGGAAATCAAAACCCTTACTTGGCATGTTTTACATACATGAAACTATCTATGGTCATTGGTTCAAAGTCAGCCACTGCCCAACTTCCCAAAACAACTGAAACTTTGTTAGTTTTTCTTCAATAGAAACAAAAATATTTGGAGGAGAAGTAGTATACTTACAATATGGCATACTGTTTAATAACAGGGAGTTAGATTTGTAATTGCCACTTAGAATGCTTATTCATTTTCATGCATAGGTGACTACTAAAAAGTTTCGCTTTATTCATTTTCATCTAGTGGGTTGTCACTTTTTTGTTGGTTATACCAGTTAGAAGCACTGAAATTTTAGCAAAGATTTAGTTGTTAACAGTTCCACTATTGCAGCAGACTTCCAAATGAACTTCTGTGTCCCTTGGTACATGAAACTGGTACAGTAAATTAATCCACACTTGAATTGCATCTGTTTTTGAGGACCTTTAGTAATTGTTAAGGCTGTCATGTTTGGAAGTATCTCCTCAGCATACTCTTGCACATATGCTGTATTTTCCATAGGTTTATGTTATGTGATTCCTGCCAGTGAGAGTTTAGATACTAAACAAGACCAGTAGCTATCTATGCATGAATTGCAGGGTGAATGGCATGGGACCCTGAGTAAGAAGATACAGAGCAACAATCAATTAGTTACATTCACCAGAAGACAAGCTGGGCAAGTTTCATCTGGTTTTCACTGTGTAACTGCAATTAATGAATTTCAGCATCAAAAAAAAAAAAAGGGGGGCATTTCTGTGCAGGTATATTGCAGAGCATAAGTTCAAATGCCTTCATTCACCCATGTCTTGTGCTGGCAGCTTGATTGGAACTAGGTCTGATCCAAGAGCTCTCCACTTGTGCTTTGCTTATTAGCTCAAGCTCACTATTTGATTACACAAGTTCCAACTAAGATCTCAATTGACCAAGGCAGCAGCAGAGGTATTCTCCTTGCCAAGTATCTCTAGGTGTGGCCAGAGGCAGGCAAGAGAGGACCTTGGCTTCTGGTAATAGCAATTTCTGAAGTACTAGATAGTTTTAAGTCAACATTTGGATGAAACATGGACATTCAACTATATAGCAGGAAATTAGGAATTCTATATGACATGAGAAACTGAGAAAGATGTTTCAAATGGTAGGGAATGATAGAATAATACAGAAAATACATCTGACAAATTTATGCTTCAGCCCATCTTGCAATTTTCAAGAAACTAATGGACTTTTAGGGGCAAGGGGGCCAGTCTAATCTGGAATATGAAAATTCTGTCAATAAGTGGACAGAATATTTCACATTACTGTATCAGCACACTGCTGTTGTCAGATCTACTCACTATGCAATAGATATATGGCACTGGTATTTGTGACCTTATCTGTACCACTGTGGTTATGGTCACTTGTTGCCAAGGATATCGAAACATTTGGAGGCAAAAGCATCAGTTATCATGTGGATATCTTTTAACTACTCTGGTTGAAGAATATGCATTCCCAGCTTTCTTATGAAATTTATGAACTGTATGTCCTAGCTTTAGGGAAAATATTCTACTTAGACAGCAATGTATGACTCACTATACTGAATACAGTCTTCAAAATAGTTCATCCTTTGCTGTATTACTGGACAGTTCCTCAGTTCTGATAAGTGTGCCTACTTTATATCATCAGCAAATTTATTTAAGATATGCCTAGTTTTAGTTGCAAAATATTATTGGAAAGAATATCGGTACAAAGATTATTGTTTTGGTAAGTATATTTCTCAAATACAAATCTAATTAAAGAAATTAATCAATTGTTCAGCATTCAATTTGTAGATAAAGGAATTAGTTGTTCAACCTTCTGCAGGATGGATACTTTATGAAAAGTATGATGACTCACAAAATAAGGTATCTATGGATAATGGATAGACCAATGGACTAGTCTTACGGAGACTGCAGAGATCCTCAGCAGCTTGGTAACCAAAGTAAAACTTAATTCTTGTGCCTGCTAGTAGAAAAGTCATGCATTTAAGAACATGGGTGTGACAAACACCAAAACATTTGCCTTTTGGAAATCCAGCAAGATGCTCACCACAAAGATACTGCAGTATGGTAACTGCTTCATTTTTTAAGGATTATTTGTACTGCAGGGAGTTCTTTTAAAATGAAAACTAACTTTATAAAACACTTTATCTTGTATCCCATTATGTTAATCAGCTGTAAGCAAATAGCCATGAAAGTCAGCTCTTCCAGGTAATATTCAGGAATATGTATGAAACAATTATAACTAAAGAGATATTTTGACTTAAGAATCATTGCCTTTGAAACCACGGATTATTGAATTTGGTGAAAAATAAGATACAGGGAGCTAAAGGTGATATAAGAGAAATGCACATTATTAGAAAATGTAAATTATGTTTCTCTTTCTTCCCTCCTCTCACTCCTCCCTAGGTGACTCATACAGCAGTGGGCCAGACAGCACTCCCATGGGCAGCATTGAATCTCTCTCTTCTCACTCCTCTGAACAGAACAGCACCACCAAATGCACACCCTTGCAGCCCAGGATAAAATCAGCAGGAATCCCATGGATTGCCTCTCCCCCTTCCTCTAATGGCCAAAAGAGTTACAGCCTCTGGACTACAAGTCCAGAATCATCATCAAAGGAAGATGCAACCAAAACAGATGTGGAATCAGACTGCCAAAATATAGCTGCTGTCACTGGACCAGAGAATGCCTCTGCACCAACAGACCTGACCAGAAAGAGTTCTTACAGTCTCCCTGGCCTGAAAAGGTCTTCAGCATCTTCCCTGAGGTCAATTCCAACAGCTGAAGGTAATTTCTAAGGTCTTTTAGAACATCTATGTTTACTGTGGCACATCAAAAAACAAGAGCTGCAATTGAAAGCTTATATTAATTTTTTTTGGGGGGGTAGTATGTTCTTCCAGTTTCTATTGTTTGTTACCTGTAGAGTTCACACAGCTTAAAAGTTACCAGGGTTTCTTACAATCTAAAGTAATCTCTATCCTGCTATACCTCATCTAGACCACTGATTGGTAAGAAGATTGCTGGTTTATAAGAAGTCTTGATAGCTATAAAAAGAATGAGCTCCAGTGGACTGAGTGCAAGTGTCAAGTTTGCCATTGATTTGTCAATAGGATAAGTAATACAAATACAAGTAGGCTAAATAAGCAGTTATGTGCAAAGTCCTAAAAGAACTTTCAAAGTTCTCTCCCCCCTACCCCCGTGGAGTGCACAAGCTTTTTCCTAAGACTTCCAGATATGAATTATTAATAGTATTAATAATGTAAAATAATAATTATAATGTATAACAATTTATCAAATACAATAGTACTATAAAATAAAAACCTAAGTATCATGTTTATATTGTGGGATCTCTTTATATAATGACATCTTTTAAAGCATTTTTAAGTATCTTCTATTTTGGAAATAAAGAAACACAAAAGTAGATTCAGTTCTTGTCTTGAAGAATGTACATGAAAAAAAAAGCAACAGTCCATGGATAGACCATCTTAAAGGACACGTGTGCGTGCCATGTATTCACTAAAAGGACTTTTTTCATATGTGCAACACAGTGTGTACAGCTATACATTTGTTTTATTAAGTTACAGTAGCAATTGTTTTAGGCAAATTGTGATCATTAATTCCTGAGTATGTTTTTTAAACTGCATGAAACTTCTGTAGATACTGAAATACTAATTCTTACAAATTAACATGGACTGATTTCATAGTGGATGCTGCTTTGAGCAGAAACTTGGATTAGATGACATCCTTCGATCCCTTACAACATTTTTCTTTTTCTACATTTCTATGCAGTGTATTATCTCATATATGTTGGGTTTATCATCACTATTTTGTTAATGTACTATCTAGCTGTTCAAGTGCAATGTCATTTTTTAGCCTTCAGAATTGTAATGTTATTTCTTCATTCTTGCTCTTTGTCCTTTTCTCCTGGCTTTCTGCCTGAAAGGCTGTTTCTTCCCTCTCTTAGTAAGTACTTTACATATTTTGCATCTTAAAAAAAAAAATCCCCAAAACAAGCACAACAACAAAAACAAAACCTATGCTTTGCATGTTACATGTGTTATGAATAACCTTCAAATTATCTTCAGTATTACCTATAATTTGGTTGTTTTCTTAGGTAACAAAAGCTGCCGTGGATCCATACAAAGCTTATCTTCAACAGATACCAAAGATGCACCAAAGGCTCCACCAAACCCTGATTTGCCTCCCAGAATGTGCAGGAGATTAAGATTAGATACCGCATCAAGTAATGGCTATCAAAGGCCAGGATCTGTGTAAGTCAAGGCCCTCTGGAGCTTTGTGTTGTTCAAGTATTGACTACTATAAAGTGATCCCAGAGAGGAACAAACGTAGTTGAAAAAGCAACCATGAATACTTCATTTTAATACTTCTGTATTTGTAAATTCTTCATGAAAATCGTAAAAAAAGGTGACAGCACAAAATATTTTAATCAGTTGACAAACTCTCATAGACTTCATTAGACAACAGATAAGGTCTATAATGAAGAAACATATCATTGGAAATGGATATTATCTCTGGTTATTCTGGAACTTAATGTTTAAAGGAGCATAAATGCTACTTTTTGTCCATGCTGCTATATCAAGATTATCAGATGTTGTGTAAGTCCAAAATTGGAGAAAGGGAAAAAAACCCAAACTTCTGCTCTGAAATTTCTTCAGTTACTGCATGTTGCATAGTTGATTTCTAGCATCTCATTTTTTATTTACCTGTTTTTATTTCAATAGGAGTATACTTCTATGCAATAGAATTTACAGTCTGTTGAAATTTTGGGCAGCAGTGATTCTCAATTATTTTAGCACAGATTTAAGAGTCAGAAGACCTTTTCTGCAATCCTGACTTAGATCTATAACTTCTCTGTCCTCATGTGATTTCCAGATCTGCAGAGAACCAAGAGTTTTCCAAATACTGCAGGATCCCATTCAGCTTCTCCACTTTATAAACTGGATCACTGTAGTCAATTCACAGGCTGTTCTGTCTTCCTTAAACAGAGAGTACTGCACAGCTCCCAGCATGATAGTGACAGACTGGCAGTAAAAGCATTTCCAATACATCTACTGGCCATCCATGAATATAATTTTAAATATAGAGTGTTGAGACCTCCTATTGACTCAGCAAGGCATTAGGGCATTCTGCTGTAAGAATTCTGCTGATTAGGGATAGCTTTTAAATTTCCTCTGTTTCTCTGAGTATTTAAAACAATTAAAAAAAATAAATGTCTGTATCTTCAGATGGTTAAAAGTGAAAATAGTCTATTTAGTGAATGCATGAAATACAAAGCAAGGTGGTGATTTTATTTTCAGAGTGACTGCAGGAGTGCAATTGTTTGAAAGTGCTGGTTCACTTAAACAAGGTTCTTCAGGACGGTAAGTGCTTCATACTCTTTAAAAAATTGTAAAATCCTTACTCTTTTTCTGTCTTCAAAGGCTGAGATAGAGGTATTGGAGGTTTTTTTCTGTGTCTTTTGGATAGCATCATATAGCACACAAAATTTCTCTGGTTTATTCAACTCATCCTTTCTCCAAAATAAAGCTAAATCTAGTAGAGAATAACAGCCAATCTGACCATATGTCCATGGGGGGAATTGCAGTGAGAGATGCTCAGGTTAGTGATCTGATTAAAGACTCAGCTACAAGAGTAAATAAGCAGGATTTAAAATAGGATGAGGGTGCTATACTTATTCCATACAAAGTTTTTATATACATATTTTTCAGCAGAGTAACAAACATGCCAGATTATTGCAATTTGCTCATATAGGCAGGTCTTGAATAACAGCTTCCTTAGAAAGTTCAGGATTCAGTTGAACATTTTCTGTCTTTACTATCACACCTTTCATTCTTCAGGATCTTTCTGGAGAAACTGTTGTTCTTTCTTCTTGATGTGTGTGCAAGCAGGAAGTATTTACATTGTTTACATTTATTTGGTGGATTTGAGTCATTTTTATATTAAATGAATTTAGTATGTTCAGTGTTCACCTAGGAAACCGTGTGTTCCATACAGTACTAAGCACCTTACGATAAATAGACTGAAGCAGATAATTAGTTAATGGATGTGGGAAAAAGTCTGTCTCTCTATCACTGCCCCTGCATTTCAGGTTTTTTGAGGCAGAACGTACGGTTTTGTGCATTACTTAACTCACTAATACCAGGATCTTACTGGAACTGTTGAGAAATGTGAAAAACAAAGCCAGCCAAACAAACAAACAAAAAAACACAAAAACAAACCAAGTCAGTCCATGAATCAAAAAGTAGTAATCTGAAGTAACATAACTGTAAAGAAAGATGCCAATGTACACTGAGATGTGTGGCAGTAGAATATGACTGTCATCTGACAAAAAGAAAAAGCTGTCAAAAGGCTCACTGATTTTGTCTGAGAGAAGCAGCTTACATGAATCAAGGCTGTTCTTGTTTTGTATAGTACGTGAGCTATAAGATGATCAAAAAAAGAGGGTGGCAGAGTAGGAAAGGGGTATGAAAAGAGCAGGGCAGTAATTTAGGGAAGAAAAGTATAAATCAAGGGACTATAATGTTTTTAAGTCAGTGCCCTAAGCTGAGATAAATGACTGCTTCACCAATTCAGCATCATTTCATCCCCAATTATTCCTACTTTTATTATTCCAACTATTCCTGCTTTTAATTTGTATTATTCCTTTCTTGTAAACTCTCCCCCATTGGTCCTTCAGTGCCTTTGCTACCTGTAACTATATATAGAAAGCATGTAAGAAGCAGAAATTTGACAAAGGAAAAATGTAGCCGTTAGATAATGGTTATGAAGAGTAGCTAACAAAGCCAAAAATGCTGGAAGGCTTAATAGCTCCTCTACTTCAGCCTTTCTAAGAAAGCAGACCAACAGTAACAAGGAGAATGGAAAATGAGAGATCAGCAGGCAAAATGAGGAAAAAATAAAAAGTAGCTCAGCTGTTCATATAGTGCCGCTTAAGTCTGAGCATGTTTTTGCAGTTCTAAGCTAGCTTTTATTTACCTCTCCCGCATGCCATGAACATGAAGGCTGATTTTAAAACCTTAGGATAGTCTCTTTTTTCTTTTTTTTTTTTTTTTAAGTCATTTTTACAGAAATAATGGTAATTACATCTTGATCCACTCACTAGAAAGGCCTTCTGCGTCAATGACTTTATCTGAGTATATGCAGGACAGAGTGTAAGATAGAGGAATTATTGTTAAGCTGATTGGTTTGATACCAGAAATACTCAAGTCAAGAGAGTGTTGAATTCTGTGCAGGGGTAATTTACCCTCCTAAAATATCTAGGTTGAAATATTACGCTACTGCTTATCTACACATCATAGTATCAAAGCAGCTTCATTCCTACCTGAAGAATCTGTTACTTGTTCTAGTGGAGGACAAGTCAAAAGTACCTATGTGGCTTTTCATTCTCATACTGTTTTTTGTATTCCAGCAGACAATTTAGCACTTTACCACCACAGTGGCCCAATCTCAATTCCTTCTTGCAAAGTGGTCTTTGCAATCCTGCTTTCTGACTTTCTATAATGCAGTATCTCTATTATCGGTGTGTGTGACCCTGTTATACTTTTTTAATGCTGGGACCTGTCTGTTTCCTCTCCCTAAGAGGAGGGGCATGAGAACATACCCACACAGAACCACTAGTTTGAACACAATACTTTTAGGCAGAAAGAGAATGAGAGGCCACTGTGCCCATTTTAGGATTGGACTAGAAAGACCAAAATGTCCAGCCTGGATTCTCTGTTTCCAGTTCCAGGGTTATTTTGACTTTTCAGTCTTCCCATTTTTTCCATCTCCCTCACTGTGGTATGAACCTACTGTATAAACTGAAACCACTCCCTGTTGCTGATCTAGTATGCACTCGAAAGAGGTGAAAGAGTTTTCTACCACTTTCACAAATATTGCAGTTAGATAAGAATCTTAGTAAGGCCTGAGGCCTCTTTATTACATCTTCTGTATAAAAATGCACAAATACGTAATCAATCCCTGACTCTACATTTTCATTATTTTGATTTAGAGGTCCATAGAAGGTTAAGTTGTCTGAAGTAAGAAACTGCATTATAGGAAGAATTTTCAATGTAAAAGAATGCTTTCAAACATGTTAAGGAGAAGTTGGTGACAGCAAATGGCTCTAGCTTGGCAGCAGGATCTCTAGGTGCAAGACTGGGACTTATATAGGGGTAGACTGATAGTATGAAGCCGTCTATACCCATGCTTCCCTCCCAGACAAATGATTAAATATCCTTTCCCAGTCATTCTTCTGTTTTTATTTTAATGTTATAATTTGCATTTCCTTAAACACCTGTAACGCATTGCCCAGCTCAGCCCAGTGGTTTCCACTTAAGTCAAGCTTTACTGTATGTCTGCCATATCCCAGAGTCTTTCTTCTTCCTATAGCATAATATTAACTGATGAGTCATCTGAGAGACATTCATGTATTTTCCATCCTTCATGTTTCTTCCAGCCTCTGCCTTGCTAGACTGAAAACTCATTAGGGCAGGAGTATAGTTTTAAATTTTATTTACGATTTCTAAATCAGTATTCTTATTACTCCTGTTAATACTCTTACAGGGCCTCAGATGTTGTTGATTGTCATAGTCAGGCAAAAGAATTTATGATCTGATGAATACTGACTCTCTGCTGACATAAGTTTAGCATTATGGGCTCAAAAAAAAATGTAATAAAATGTAGGGAAAGGGAAAATGCATTTTTCTCATCTGGAGTCTATCCAGTAAAGTAATGGAAAAAAGGAGCTTCTAGGAAACATATACCAATTTCTGAAGGGCTTTTTTTTCTCTGCACTGAACAACATGAATCACACTCTTCTCAGGTTATTACAGAATCACAGAATGTTAGGGGTTGGAAGGGACCTAGAAGATCATCTAGTCCAACCCCCCTGCCAGAGCAGG
>JANHGL010007100.1:47808-63713 GCA_024611195.1 Ceyx melanurus | reverse complement strand
AGCTATCCTCTCTTTTTTTTTTTTTTTTTTTTTTTGGCTGTTTTTTTGCAGTGTATCCATCAGTGGAACCAGGCTGGTTAAAAGCAAGCTATGCAGGCAAAACAGGACTCGTTCCTGAGAATTATGTTGTCTTCCTGTAATAATCTTTTGTGGACAGCAATATCTTCATGGTATCCATGGTAACAATAAGCACTATGGTTTTTATCTGACAGATACGGGATAAGCCCATTTAGCTGAGTGGTAGATTTCCTTCAGATACTGCAGCTGCAGGTTACACAGCTCTGTGTTGGTGGAACAGAATGTCATGAAACAGTTAATAGTTTCTGTACTGAAGATAGTACTCTGTTTAAATAACTTCCATTGTTTGCAAAGGTTGTTCTGTTCTTCTTTTATGGGTAAGGAACACTAAAGCAATAAAGTAAAAAAGAAAAGTTGCTATTTAGATGCACACTTTCAAGTCCTAGATGTTGCTCACAGAAGTGTGAAATTTAGAGGCAATGCACTCTCTGACAGTTCTTGTAGTCTGTGTTTTTTAACATGGAAAACTTGGGGGGTTTTCATAAAATAAGTAATACTTCTGTTGTGATCTGAATTCTCCTTTAGAAAACTTGATTCTGAAATTAGTCCTACTCATTTCAACTAAGAAACGAGTTTTTCATAAATCCAATGTTTCAATTTCTGTTACTTAATGAGATTACAATGTAGTATAGAATTAATGCAGTTGCCTGAGCAGTAAATGCTCATTCAAAATGTGATATGTTTAATGAATGTTTCATTTGAATACTTCTTCGATTTATTTCCTTCTTCCTGTATCAATATAGATAATATTAACAACTTGTATTTCTATGATACCCATCATCTGGAAGATATTCCCAGTATATCTCAGAACAATCACTGTAGAAAACAAGGAGATTTTCAGTCTGCAATGATTAGTAGTCATGTGAAGTGAGCCATGAAAAACAGCAGTATGTTTTGAAATCTGAGTAACTGAGTCCTTTTCCAACTTTTTCCATTGCAAATAAGACAAATGTCTGGTGAAGTAGCTAATTTTGTAATCTATGAATGCTGAAAGTTCAATATAGCAATAGAAGTATTTGGTATTATTTCTCCTGACTTCTATTTGACAAAGATTTCTCCACTTCCATAGTATAAAAAAGCCTAATTCTGCAATGGTTTTGTAAAGCTCATTGATTGCTTCTGGTAGGATAAGTAAAATAAAATATCTTAAAAACATACAAAACCATAAACATCTTTCTCAATCTGAGCATCTTTCTTGAGTGAAAACATGCACTGCTTCTTGGCTACTTACCATGCCTGATTGAAAATCAAGATATTGTGAGTTCCATAGTAGTAAATCTTCAGCATTAGTGTTACAGAAGGAATTCACTCTTTCATAGACCTATCTAGGCTTGATTCCTTCTTCAGTAATAGAACTCAATTTATAAACTTTCTATTGATTTCTAGGTTGTACACTACTTCCTGAAGGTTTAAGGAAGTGCTTTTGTTAGGTCTAAAAACATCAGCATCTTTTAATTTCTTTCCATAGCCTTTTTCTTGGTTAAATTAGAAAATAAGAATTATTGCCAACTTAAAGAAGCACATCAGAACCTTCATGTTTGTAGTGTATTTATTCTGCAAAGCAGTTCTGTTCTGGAATTCAAGCTGGTGGCAAAACCCTGCAGGATCCTTCTCCTTGCTAATTAAATAACCAGTGGTGATAATGGAAGGAGAGAGGCTGGAGCATCCTTCCAAAAATCTAACGTCAAATGGGGAGTCTATGTAAGACTGATTGCAGCCAGTTGAGGACAGACCCCTTCAGTGATTGTCTGATCCGGGTTCCTTCTTCACTCTACACAGTTTCTTTAACTCCCAAATCATGTTTCACTTCACCTAAGACAGACTATGTTCAGTGCATTGTGACAAAGGGTTATCACAATCTGTGAAGGCAGACAGATGTGTGTTCATCTGATCTGCCCAGAGCAAATTATGAAGGAAGTGAAGGTCTTTTCTTACCATATTGGGCTTTTCTCAGTTATAAGGCAAGACAAGTTTCCCTAGTGTAAGATATGCCTGAAAGTGCCATTGCCCTGAGAAGATCAACATGCTTCTTGTTGTGCTTTTGCTATATTTCACAATCCAAAAATTGTAAGCTGTCAAAAGACTTACCTCTGGTGACCTTCCCAGAAGTGCTGCTATGGGTAAAAAAGGAGCAAAAAAGGGAGGCAGAGCTTTGAGCAGACGCTGGAAGACCAGCACGTGTTTCACCCAGGCAGAGAAATGCAGTGGCATGGGGAAAAATCCCAGCTTCATCATCTCTTGCACCAGGGTCAGTGGTAAAATGACCTGTGTTGAACATCCCTTGATAACCTCATAATTCTTAGGAGCAATCTGTTTTGAAATTATTAAGGAATGATGAAATAGAAAACATTTGCTCTTAATTGCTTTGCTTTAGTCTGGTTTTAAAAGGGGGGAAAAGATAACCTGAGGTCACCTCACAGCCTGTGCATTTGTCTGGCTGTTCTCCAGTGTTAGATTTTGAAACCAGATGATCTGAGTGCAAACTAGAGGACTGAAAGATGACAAGTTCAGTAAAAATATTGTCAAAATGCAAAGTTCAGTTACAGATCAAGTAAGTAGAGCCTGTAAGTGCCGAGGGAAAGGCTGTAGAAAGACCTGGAGGAATCCCAGTGGAGGAGAGATGTTTTATCTGGTCCCATGCATTCATCTTGCATTAGATGCAAAACTGAATTGCAGAAGACAACTTCAGAAGAAACTGGATTCCATTCATCCTGCTGCTCACAAAACAAGACTGTTTTCTCCTCTGTAAGACTCTGCTTTGTCAGGCCCTTCTTCTGAACTAGCCATGATGATCAAATACATAATTTTGAAGCCGCTTACTTTTAAAATGTCAATTCCATTTGAAAAAGGTTATGCCCATTCATGGCTACAGTTAACTACTCACCCCCAATGAGTAGGTTTTTTCATTTTTTTCAATATTTTACAGTTTTTCTTTTCCTCTCTTCAGCGGTACATAACAAGCATTTTCTGTGTAATCTCACTGCTGTGTTGTGGATGCCTCAGCTCTTCCCTGAGAGGAAGAGGGAGTTTATCTCTACACAAAGCTTTAGAATGTCCTGAATAATTAAGCAACTAGTTGTTCAAAGACTGAAATGGGGCAGAGAGCAGCACCAAGGCTTGTCTAATGATGCCACTCTCAGGCCTGACCAAAAATCCCTTCTGATTTTTGCAAAGGATCAGAAATCCAACTAAAATTTAAATGAAGATACAGTATCTTGATAATGTCTAATCAGAAAATTAGGCAAGCTAACCTAAATTAGTTCATGGTATTGATCTACTGTTGTTATGAAAGTCAGATTCACTCTACAAACAAAGGTTGTGCAATTCTTTATTTATTATTATTATTATTATTATCCTACCTAAAACCATGTAGCAGGTTATTTAAAAATCTCACTGTGGAACTCAAGGTAGATGACATGTTGAGATTGCTGTTTGTCTTGTGGAAGTAAGGTCCCTACACACTATTTAGGTAATTTGCCATGGCTTATCCCTTGTTGACTCATATTACAGAACATATGTATCAAATTAATAGTGTGAAGGACTGATCTATTGTGTAATAAATATGTAAAGTACATAAATATTATATATTCATACTTTTTATTAATGTTTATAAAGATGAAATATTTTTTTTGGTGTAATTCCTGTGAATTCAGTATTAAAATGTCCTTGCCAAATTCTGGCATTTAGAATTATATGTAACAAAACTCTTAAATTAAAGCATATGTCCCTAACTAATCTATAATATTTTTTGTTCCTTTTTTCTGGAAAAAAAAAAAGGTGCACAGATTTCCTGATCAGAGCTATTCTGTGATAGTAGTAGTAACTTATTTTCCTTTCATGTGTTTTCTGGTGCTGATCTCTGTTCTTTGCCTGTAATTAGATTAAATTGTAATGTACCTTTAGAAATTACATGTTAGGAGAGGAAAAGTTGCAAAATTCAGCAGTTCAGAATGATAATTATAACAACAAAAAAAGCATTGCATGATAGTATTTGGATATTTTTTCTGTTCCATTTCCCTATTGGTCGATTTCCTAATTAATAAGATTGCACCAGAAAAAATACTGAAACTGAAAAGCATATTGTTCTTCATACTTCTTTTCTTAAGGCAGAAGTTTGTGATTTTGGGTAGAGCCTTAAGAAGAGAGCTCCCAGCAGGGGAACACATCCTTTAGACCAGGGTGGATCTCCACTGATGGAAATTCTCAAAGCTCTTGTGCAGTCCAAGACAGAGCTTTCGCAATTTATAGTGAGGATATTTTAACCAGAATCCCCCAGAAAATAAAGAGAATATTCTGTAAATGGAGTAATACATGATATAGCTTGGTATTATCCTTTATTTCAGCAAAGTGCCTTATAGATATCATTCAATTACCAGAGATCAAGCTATAGGTGATGTTCAGTCTCACTCTTCGTGGTCACAGAGCCCTGACAGCTGCTGCTGCCGCAGCCCTTCAGTTACAGGCTCATGCAAAAGCTGAGCCTTCTTCAGAACAAGCTGGGAGATCTCTCTCTTTTTGTTTGGGTAAGAATTTGCCTGGTCTTTGGGTGTTTGTTTTATTTTAATAAGGTGCTTGGTAACCCAACAGCTACTAATTCAATGTTGTAATTCAGTTACTGAAGATCATAGCACTGTTTTTGTCCTGTATGTGGCACTATTTAATAAACCATTGGATCATCCTTGTCATTTTAAGTATAGAGAATGGTGCTTCACCCCTTGGATGTCTCAGCTGAAAGCTATTCTGCAGCTGACCTTTTTCCAAGTGTTTTATTGGGAATTGCCATAAAAGTTCTGTTACTAAAGATAGCACCATGATGTCAGCACTACAAGAATTATTGTTATAGCAAAGGGCAAAGC
Source organism: Ceyx melanurus (assembly GCA_024611195.1). Lineage (NCBI taxonomy): Eukaryota > Metazoa > Chordata > Aves > Coraciiformes > Alcedinidae > Ceyx > Ceyx melanurus. Next base: position 58,779 of record JANHGL010007100.1, on the reverse strand, counting down.
ATCTGAACAGGGCACATAGATAGTTTCAATTTTCAATCATATTTATGACAATATCAGAGGTATTATAGTTTATAGAAGTCACTTTAGATACTATATGGTATTTTAGTAGGAAACTATATTCCATCAATAACTATATTTAATAAAGTCCTACTAAATTATCTTACTGAACTCTCTGTTTATTTTGTATTGTGTTTTCAGTAATTATATGCACTCTGTATATATAAACATGTAAATAACAAGTATGACAAGAATAAGCTGACTTACAGGCATAATTCTATGTTGTATTTTACATTGCATTTTAAAAAATGTTTTTCAAAATAAAAAGCCTTCCTACACAAACTGATTTCTTTTATTATTTTTAAATTGAGGCTCTGGTTCAGCTTTTTTTTTTTTTCCAGTTAGTAACATTTTTGTCCTGCTTCTGTCCATACCTGCATTTCTGAGAGGCATTTCATGCATGAGGATGTTTTAATGAAGAGGACATTGCTCCTTATATTGAAATAAGCACGTGTATGAATATTAGACAATAGTATGTCGTCTTCTGTCCTGGTCACATGGAAGTCTTCAAAGATGTGTCTTTTGAGGAAAAGGCAATGACAACTTTGGATGTTAGGTAACAAGAAGTATAACCCTACCATACTAGAACGTCGCTGATGAGGGCTTTCCCTCTGAAAATTAGCATGTAGGCAGGTCACAGGATCAGGCTTTGGTGGCCCAGTTCCAATGGAACTGCCTGTGAGGGAAGTAATGCAAGTGGAATGTTTCCTACACATTTCCTTGCATCCCTTCCCAGGTTTTCTCCAAGGCCTTTCACCTGCACAACCTGCAGCTTTTCCAGCCCTTGGGGGGAGACAGTTCCATAGCCAACCTTGCCTGAGGCAAGGGGAGCTGTGAGGAGCCCTGCCTCACCTTTCTCCTGAAGGGACTCTCCAAAACCCAAGGGCCTGAAACAATCAGGCTTTATTTTAGTATTAATGGATATTAACTAAGAATAACCACATTTCTTAAACAAGATCAAACCAGATGATAAACTCTTTCCCTGATCTCTATGTGATTAGGCTTGGATAGTGCAGAAAACTGCTCCATCAGACCCAGGGAAGATGCGTCCTGCTCACATAGGCCTGACTGCTGGCTACCTGCTGCTCCCTGGGCATGTACAGGCTGCTGCTGGCTCCTGCCAGACTCCTGCCCTATCTGAAAACCCTGGGCTTGCCTGAGTATCCCTGGGCTGCCTACCTCACCCCAGGGCATGTTTGCCTCTCTCATAGGCAATGCACCTGCAACTCTGCTTAGAGGGACATCAGATGTAACTGAAAATAAAAACACAAATACTGTGGCTGTAACTAAAAATGAGGCAGGTGGAAAAGCAACATAACAGTGAAAAACAACCTTTCTGTTGTGTTGCTTTTGAACAACTGCTCCTAGATGAAGCTTCTAGTGCACATCACTCCCTGCTTGAAGACATGAGTCTTCTTTAAGGAATCAAAAAGTCACTTGAAGCCTGCAATCACCAGATATGACATACACCTTGCTGAGATCTAGCATCCCATATAGTATTCGACCAGGGAGAAGGAAAGACTTCCCTCCACAGGGACCGAGGGACACAATTGGGCTGGCAAAGCCACTACTGTCTGTATTGGCTCTGATGGAGTTGCCTGAGAGACAGGCTGCAACAACAAGGCTTAGGGCTCAGCTTTGACTTACTCCCCTTAATGAAAGGTTACTGAGCAACACCTGAGGTAGGGCTGTAACAAATATGATAGAAACTGTCACCCAGAAAAAAACCCCTGTGACTGACACTGTCACCACTTGTTCCTGTAAACACTCCCTGGGGCTACCACAGAGATATTTGGAAAGACAGTAAGTGCAGGGCCAGCAGCACATCTGAGTGTAGATGCCAGGAGATACCTGCCCTGCTCTACTGCTCTCTTGTGGCTGGCAGGTTGGGAGTAGATCTGTCAGCCTGTGACTCTACCTGTGTCAGCTGGCACTGTGACAGCTCAGTCTGGGGCTGGTACTTAAAGCTTGATTCACCTCTGCCCCTGTTGAGGACCACAAAAGTACTTGTGGTAAGATCTTCAGCGGTCCCTTCTAATGCCTAATGTTCTGTGAAGAGCTGCCCCAGATGCCCAGCTTTGCATAGTAAGTAGGCATAAAAGAAAATTAATACAGGCATTTTGATATTTCACCATAAATGGTAGTGCATCACTGAATTTATGTTTAAAATTTGAAATAAAATGGTGGGGTTTTTTTCTTGAGTTTTCTGCCCTTTCCCATGGGGATGCAGGCTCCTTGGTTTTCAGATCCCCTAATCTGGAGGAGGGAGCAGACTTGTTTGGGGTCAGGACTAATCTCTAAAATAGATATCATAACTCATTTTCCCACTGTGTATATGTCCTTGTGGCATCATGGAATAACTATGATTTTCTCTATTTCTGGAAAGCATATGTTCTGGCTTGCTATATATAAATTTTGACATTTCAGTGAGCATTTAAATGTGAAGAGACCCAAATTCCTGTTAAACTAACGTAGCTTTACCATGTTATTGCCAAATTGAAAACTCCCAGGGGGATGAGAGGCCACTTGTGTTTCATACCAGAAAGCATGAAAAGACATTTCATTAGTTGGTTGCTTTAAAGCACCTTAGAGCATTATGTTTGGGAAAATCAGTTTCCTGCTCTCCCGCCTTTATTGCTTGATTTGCTTACAATGTGAACTGCTGAGAAAGTGACTTGTGGAGTAGTCATCATGGTATAAACCAGGTGCTGGCACAAGCCAGGATGGTGCCGAGCCCCTGCCACGCTCAGCAGACAGGAACAGTGGGAATGGGGGGGCTGCAGCTGTGCCTCCTGTGGAGCCACACTGGCCAGAGCCCCCCAAGGCTTCCAAAGAGGAGACATTTCAGTGATTCAATAATGTGTTGTAGGCGTGGGCTAAGCAGGCTGCATAGTTAGTCAGGTCCCAGTTGGAAGCATTTTCTTGCTAATTGATTCATTCCTTCAAAACCTCCCTGCCTTTCTAACACAAACACCACGCTTATTAAACATGGCAAATAAGCCATTCACACTTTCATCTTTTAAATTTTTATTTCATGTTTGTAAAGCTTTTCCTGTGTACATTGGATTAATCACTGATATGGAAAGAAAGTATTAAAATATATTCTTGGCTTCTTCTGCCATGGTTGGCTGCTTTTCTATTGTATTTATGGCAACAAGCTCAAAAGCTGAACTAACCTAGAGCAAGTGCCTTTGCCAAAGATCATGGTGTGCTTTTTTAATGTAAACATGCAGGGATTCATGGGAACATTGAGTGACCTCCACAGCCAGTACAGAAAGGAGTCTTAATTCACTTGAAAGTACTTTGGTAATTGGAATACATCTTTCTGCCACTATAATTGAGTAGCTGATTACTTAGACTTAGCATGAGTGTATTTCATTTAAAATTACTGTTAATGGCTCTCAGGTGCCCTTAGAAGGGATTAGAGTCCCATCTGAATGAAAAGCATGAGCATTTTTTTTTCGTTGATGGTCACTGCTTTTTTCTTCTTATAAAAAAAAAATAATAAAAACACCCAACCAAAACATTCAAAGGGAAACATGCAGCTTTGGGGCATTCTCAAAACAAGATATGAAGTGTCATGCTTCACGCTGTGACACCCACAGGCTCCGTCCCCACCAGCAAGCGGGGGCACCAAGTGGGGTGGTGGTCTCAGCCTTTGGTGGACAGTGTGTCCCAGTTGACAATGACTTGGAGCAGAAACCACAGACTCCAAATAAGTTCATTCAGGGGCTCTTGTAGTCCAGATGTGACCATATCTCACAGCATTGCTGTGGAAACATCAGCACACTCTGTAAGCAGATGAGATAGTTGCACAGTAGGAAGACCCATGAGAAACCTTTTAGATGACAATTCACAAACCCAGGCGGAAGAAAGATAAGGAACCTGATCTTGATCAATCTATAGAGTGTTCCTCTAAATAAATTAGTTGGTGTACAGGATACAACTGGTTCCTAGAATTAAACAAATGCCATGTGCAAGGACCTCACAAGGATAGGGTTTCAGCATGTCTGAGCGTGGAAGCTGAGCACAAGGCTCAGGAAACGGAGGCTGTGCAAGCAGTAACAACTGTAAATCATGAATTACCATAAAACAAGTATGATGCATATTAACAAGGAAAATCCACTAAATAAAATGCATCTGCTCTGGCACCACCCTCCAGGGATATCTGAATGAAGCAGGTAGATGTCTATAAATATAAGGGCGAGTGTAGGGAGGATGGAGACAGACTCTTCTCAGTGTCATCTAATGACAGGACAAGAGGCAATGGGTGAAAGTTGGAGCACAAGAGGTTTAGGGCAAACACATGAAAAAACTTTTTCACAGTGAGAGTGACAGAGCTCTGGAACGGGCTGCCCAGGGAAGTTATGGAGTCTCCTCTGGAGACATTCAAGACCTGCCTGGATCTGTTCCTGGGTGACTTGGTCTAGGTGATCCTGCTCGGGCAGGGGGTTTGGACTAGATGATCTTCTAGGTCCCTTCCAATCCCTAACATTCTATGATTCTATTATTCTATAGCAGAAATCCTCAGAAATATTTCAGTGCCAAAAATTCTGTTATGTTGTTATAATGCAAATATAACCTTACATAAAACAGCAGCTTAAGTAGTAATTTTAATTGTTATTTCCTACCATTGCTGTTGTTTGAGAGATGCTTATGTTTGGTTCCGAGAAGTACCATTTATTTTCTGTAATTATGCCAAACTGTGCCTGCCTTGGATGGCAAAAATGGCCATTCTGCACAATGTCCTGCCCCATTCTGTTACAGGCTCGGTATAAACGGTATCTCACCAGGCCCTTCCTTTAGAAATTTGCAGTGAATGCCATACAAGTGTTTCACCCACCTTCCAGCTCTATTTGTAACACTGTTTGTTTTGGCATGGGTCCTTCCCCCTGCTCTCCCACTCTCCCTGTATTTCAGATGATGCAAAACAAACAAGCACAACTAATTTTACCTTTGAAGCAATGTAGAGCCAAGTTGTGTGCAGAGTTGTGGTTCTGACATCACTGAAGCCTCTCTTTTTTTCTTTTTTCTTTCTTTTTTTTTTTTTTTTTTTTTTTTTTAATGATGTCTTCATACATTTCCTGACTAAATGAACTGGGAAACCAAATTTCCAGATATCTGCAAGGGCATCGGCATGAGCCACTTAGGTTAATATTGTTGTGGCTTTTTCACTAGCAGAATTAATTTTGTTGAATAGTTTTTATCCCAAGGGAAAACCATGAAAGGTTGTTTCTTTAACACAATGTTATTTGTGTGCATCTCTCATAAACAGTTCCTCTCCCAAATGCAGCAGGAGCAAACGCTGTTCTTCGTTTTTCACAATTTCCAAGGCACCCATTTGTGTCAGCTTCCCCCTGTAGGATGCATCACATTGGAGTAAAACACCAGTAACACAAAACCCATCACAGCACAGTGGGTGACAGAGTACCTCTTCATAGCATCACCTCAGCCTTGGCTTGGTTTGGTGCCCTTTCCAGTCCTGCAGCATCTTAATTATTACCACAGATGAAAGGAATGTACATGTGAACAACTACATAGCAGGATCTCTTACACCACTGGTTCCATTCACTGAGATAATCACAAAATATCAGGGCTGGCATCCGTGTAATAAGCAAATGATTATTGCACGAACTCATTAGTATGTTTAAGTGGAAGTTCACCTGCACTGTGCAGAGATGAGCAAGTCTCTATAGTGTCTGTATCATTACAGAGTCTGAGATTTTACAATGAAAAAAACATCTCTTTTAGGCAGGTTATTAGCTAAAGGTTAAAGCAAAATCTTCTAACTCCAAGGGCTTAAACATCTCGATTAAAATACTGACTAACCTTATTTTACTCTTCATACCCTTCCATTACCATGACTGTTAAAAACCCCGAACCATTTTTGAGCGAAAGAGATACACACTAAGACTGAATTTGGATGTAGCATATACAAAGGCTTTCTACTCAACCCAGAGCAACATCCCTCCATAAATAAATGAGGACTAAATAAAGGTCCAGGTGTGCTCAACTAAATGCTTATTTAAGTAGGAGCACAGTCCAAAACTTTGATCACAGAATCACAGAATGTTAGGGCTTGGAAGGGACCTAGAAGATCATCTAGTCCAACCTCCCTGCCAGAGCAACCCCTCTGCCAGATGTCGTGCAGTTCTTCAGTGTCTCAAAAAACTCAAGGTAATCAGGTAATAAACTTCCACTGTAACCAAATCAATGTATTTTTCTATTGACGAAATGCCTTTCACTGTTGTTTAATACTGCATGGAATGTCTTACAACTGAGTTCAAAAAAATAATCTATGTGGTAAATCCCAGCCCCATCAAACAGCTCATGATGTGCACATGAAGTACTGAAAATGTCTAAAAGATCAATTTGCAAGACAAGGAAATTCAGAAATGCAGCTGAAACATCCCTTGAAAGGTGTACTGTATTATGTGGAAATAATGTGGAAAAGCATTGTTCTTGTTGGCACAGTTAGTGCTTCTCTGAGACCACATTAATGTTACAGTGCATACTTAGCAAGTAATGACATCCAAATGACAGGTCCAGACCTGAACTACCAGTGGCCCCTTAAAATTCAAGGGGAGAGATGTGACCTCTACTATTGAAGGAGAACACATCACACCACCCAGCTGTGGTGCCTGTTCCCTGTGCTCATTGCTGGGGTGTGAACCCCGCTGCCTGCCCATGGCACACCATTGCAGAAGGCAGCAGAGTGGGATGTGTGTTGTTTTAAGGGTGAGGAAAGGATCACCTGAGGGCTGGAGTCAGTTCCTCAAAAGCCAGTGGTGATGTGTCCTTGCTGGTTTAGTCATGAAAGTGGTTGCACCAGGCCAAGTCAATGACTCCTCTGTGCATCAGCAACATGAAGACTTCTGCCTCGTGACTGGGGACCGCAGGGTGGATGGCAGACTGCAGTGTGATGCATCTTATTCCTCAGGAGTCAGATCCAGCAGCTTCTCCTTTTGGCTGGAGAGAGCTCCATTTCTCACTATGGGCACAACAGCGAGCTCACGGACAGCCTCTTTAGTTTACCCTCCAAATCTGGCTATAAAATACCCATAAATAAATTATTACCCAATGTGAACGTTGTTGTGCTAGTTGTGTCTCTATGCAGATATGTTTCTTCTGAAATGGGAGAGGCAACCCAGTGCTAGGGCCTCTGCTCCCACATCAGAATTGGTAGCCCGTGCTGCTGTTTGAGCGCCTATTGCAGCGCAGGTCTTACTTCTTAATGAAGTCTTCCTTTGTGTGCATTTATGCTGGAAATTCAGGAATGCATCATAACATATTTTTCTGGTTATATACACCAGCATTTGTAGTTTCTATTAAAATCAGTGCCTTCCAAATAAGTGTAAAAGAAAAAAAGAAATAAATAAAAGATTGTTGTCTCCCATTCCTTGAGCCTTGTAGAGGGTCTGAATTGAAAACAAAGCGTAAAAAGATTCCCCCCTTTGCCATCTAAGTTTAAAATTCAGTAAATAAGCAGTGTGTGTTGTCTATAACCTGGAGCTGCCAAAGTAGTAAAACTGACATCAGCCTCCTTGCTGCTACTCCATAGGACTGCAAGCACTAGTGGCTCCACCACTCTGGTATTGGCAACTGCAGATCCATGTCCAGTTACAGCACAGTGCTGTTTTGTAGCTTTACTCTTCATTTACTGATAACTGAAGACTTAAACACTTCTTATACTACTGCGAATTAAGCACATTTCCAATTTATTGGACATGACACAATGTAGCTAGACAACACCTTTACAAAAATACTCGAAAGCTGTTATTTCAGATGTACAAATATGCAAATTCCTCTTCATAAGAGGAAAATACAGAAATCTTATACAAGTCTCTTTTAAAAAAAAATAAAACCAATAGCAGCAAACAGAAAATTATGTCCATCATGATCTTGAAGATTAAATACAGGGAAATGCTCACATCTGTCCTTGTCTCAAAGGATCATTACGTCTCAAAGGATTTTTTGGCTTTCTACAGAATTTCCCATTGAGGATTACAAAGCCTCTACAAAGTGCTAATGCATTACACATCTAAGTAACCCTTGGGAAAGAAAGTGTGTTGAAGGCAGGGGAGGGAGGGGAAAATAAACATTTTACAAATATGGGAACTGGAATGTAAAGGTTGTGTGAAATTCAGACATTGCAAGAGATTGTGCATTGCAAGAATCCCCAGCCTGGCTTTTACCCCTTGGGTTGTGCTTTCGTGTATCATGTAGCTTTTCTTATAATTAAATGCCTGACTTCAGGGAAGGCTTCAGTGATATGTTAGCTGAAAATACTCCTAAAGTAATATTTTCAGAGTTTCAGAGGTTTGAATTTTTATTTTTCTTTAATGTCATGTTTATAATCCTGCTTTGTGAGCAGACAAGACAGACACATGACTTATATTACAAAGCTTGACAAAGGGCAGCAGTTCTGTCTCCCAGTAAAATCTAAGCGATGGCTCTAGCCATCATTATAAACTGACTGTAACAGCACAACCACTGCCCATGCTTTCCTGCACAATTACTGTCAGAAGTAAATTGGCCAGTGCACAGTATGACTATACTGTAAACTGAGCTTTGGGATACAAAACTCCCAATTAAGTGAAAAGCCTTGTCACCCTCAGCTGGCCAACCCATGATGTGCAGTGATGGCAGTACCAAAAGACGACATTCTCACCTGTTGTGCGTAATGCCACCGTGATCGATCTTGATCTGACTGTGGAACCATGTCAGCCATGCCCCAACTCCTTGGGCACTTCCAGTAATGTGAAATTGTATCAGATTCTGCTGTCACACTTCTTCAATAGTGTATCATTTTTGACAAGTGTGTTGTACTTTGTCTATTAAAAAAATATGCTTACATGGACCAGCAAAACCCATATTTTACTGTTACAAACATAGCTGGGAACATATTCAATCACTCTACAGACATATTTGTCACTCTTCTCAGTGTCATCCAGTGACAGGACAAGAGGCAATGGGTGAAAGTTGAAGCACAAGAGGTTTAGGGTAAACACAAGGAAAAATTTTTTCACAGTGAGGGTGACAGAGCTCTGGAATGGGCTGCCCAGGGAGGTTGTGGAGTCTCCTTCTCTGGAGACATTCAAGACCCACCTGGATGTGTTCCTGGGTGACTTGGTCTAGGTGACCCTGCTCTGGCAGGGAGTTTGGACTAGATGATCTTCTAGGTCCCTTCCAATCCCTAACATTCTGTGATTCTGTGATATTCTGAAAGGGAATGCCACATTTTAGATAAAAAGATCTTCAAGCATTTCTGACATAAGGAGGATTCCTACATGCAACAGATGCAGACTCCCTAGTAGATCATTCCCATTCCACACCTGTGCAATCTCAAACTAGTTCTCAAGCTATTTCTCTTAACTATCAGAAGTATTGTGTGAAACACTATTACTCATACTGATGACTTTACATTTAGGTACATTTGACAATAGCTGCAATCAAATAGTAAAATAGATTTAAATAGATGTGCCCATTTGGGTGAATTTTATAATGCTTGTGGATTTATCATTGTCAAGGATTATATGAAACTCCCAAAGGAGTTTTTTTTTTATGAAGACAAATTAGAGATCCTGTTAAATTTTAGTGTACACTCTGCCTTATTCAGGCCTTATATACTATAATAACATACTGCTTTTAAACCAAATTTACTTGTAAAACTGCATAGTGATTGTAGATTGCTGGATGCTTTTTTTTCAAGTACTCTTTGTAAAAGCACTTACACACCTTTTTGAATGGACACTGCCACACACGTCTGCTTGGTCCTTTCCTTACACACACTCTATACAGATACAATGGACCTGCTAGAATAAATGATTTTTTTAACAACCTTATGTTGAGAACACTGTTCTCAACTAGATGTATTGCAGATTAGAGTCTTAAACTGGACATAATCCAACAATACAGGGCATGAAGTATAAAAGCATTATTCATTATTATCTGGTATACGAAAAATAAGCATATGTGGAAATTGTACATCCAAGATGGAATGAGCAACTTAGGGTGATGTTCACTTAAGTCTCACCTGCCTAACCAAAGTTCTCTGTAATGGTCTGCCCAGTTTTTTTCTGACTTGATGCAAAAATATTTATTATGCCCACTAGAGGCTTTTCATGCAGTGCAGCCCCTTGTTCAAAAGCATGCAGCTGTGGAGTTCACTGATGCAGAGTTCTGGATTCCACACAAGTATGTGTTTCTTTTTCCTCAACATAGCAAAAAGATATTTTTTAATTGAGCTGTGGGAAAATGCAGTAGAGACTATTTCTGTGAGAACTTACTTGCTGAAATGCCTGAATGCTGAATTGGTGGAACTATTGTACCTGTAGAGGTGAAAGGGTAATTTAGTGTTCATGGTCAGTAAAACATGATCTATGAGTTGTGATGGTATGTTTATAATGAGCACACCTCACACTGGCAAGACACTGAAATGCTGCCAGTTTTAAATAATAAGTTAGAATTAAGTGAAAGCTCACCACTCCTTCATATCCTTTATATTCTTTAAATACCCTGTACACTCTGGGCCCAGCCCAGGAAAAAAAAATGCCTGAATGTGAGTGAAAAAATAAAGCAAGGAAGCAGTGCTGCTCATGTGCTTGAAGTTATGCAACTGTTGCGTTACTTCCAACTGCACTGAAGGGTTATTTTCTGAGGACTATTTTCTCTTTAAGATAGACAGACAGATAACTTAGATACTATTACCCATGCAGTCACCTTTTACTGCATGTTTCTTCCCAAGCATCTAAAAAGCTACAGAACCATTCTGCATGCAAATAATGTCAATCTAAGAAATTCATAGCATTTATTGAAAAAAAAAAATCATAAATTTTAAGATTAAAAAAATGACTTAAAATATTACTTTTTATTTCCTTTTCATCTTCCAAGGGGAAAGAGAACTAAATAAAA
>JANHGL010007100.1:22617-36291 GCA_024611195.1 Ceyx melanurus | reverse complement strand
GGGGGGGGCTTTGGGTGCTTTCACAGCACCTTGGCACCTTGGGCTGAGCACGGGGGGGTGACTCCGGGCTGGGCGCTGTGGTGATGTCCAGGAAGGAGGGTGTAATTCTAAGTAAAAAAAAAAAAAAATTAATTAAAAGGACCAAATCCCGCCAGGTTTTGCTGAGCTGAGGTCCCCACAGCCCCCCAGTCCCACCCCGGGATGAGGCAGCTGGGGGCTGAAGGCCGGAGTCTGAGGAAGGGAGGAATGAGGGTGAGTTACGGTGCGATGTCAGAAATCCTGTGTTGGATTTCAATCCCACCATCCTAAAAAACAAATCAATCCGTTTCGTTATTCTTCACCCACCGAGGGGCGTTTGTACCCCTGGAACCCTCACCCCCCCTTCCCCTCGTCCTCCCCAACACAAAGGCCAAGGCACCAGCAGCAACAAGGGAAAAGGCCGAAGAAAATGAAAATATATGCAATATTCTCTTCAAATTGCTTTAAAAAAATCCTAAAAAAAAGGCGTCTCGGTGGGCTTTCTGTTTTCGTGTTTGTTCTCCGTGTTCGTGCCATTGTTTTTTCTGCTTGTGTCCCTTAGTCTAGGTGATGCCGTGGTTAATCTGCACCCCTTGCACTCTAGTCCATATGTAATGTTTCTTACCTCAAGCTGTTCTATGTAGGGTCTATGCAAATGTCTGTTCTAGCACGTTCTGGCTTTATATAGTCATGTAAAAAGTTGCTTCACAATAATAATAATGAAAAAAATAATGTATTATTATGTGATTTCTTGATAATAAATAAAATCGACCAAACATCTACTTGCTGGTTTACTGTTTAAAATTAATATTAACTTGCGAGGTTAATAAAAGAGGAACAAAAACCAAATCAAACTCCATATATTGGCCGTATTTGCCTTCTGCGGTTTGTAGATCATTTTTTGGTTTAAAAAAGGAAGAAAAAAAAAAAAGTGATTAAATGAATATGTAAAATGCGTTGTTAAAGGAGAGAAATTTTGCTCGCTGCGTCTCTCTAAATATAATTAGAAAATCCTGGGGAAATAAGAAGCATAAATTAATCTCCAAATTGCCGGTTTAATGAGAGTTAGACTCGTGTGCAGAGCATTAATTGGAAGCAAAACTCAACCGAGGTGCTGGGGTTTTTTTGGGAAAAGAAGCTGGAATATGGGCTTATTGGTTTCTTTTGTCTCTGGAGGAGAGTAGAGGGGAACTTACACCTCTGATGGAAGCAGCTCCCTGCCCAAGGGGCTCCCACGGTCCCATGGGTGTGTGGAAATGTTCTGGGGATGGGTTTCTTAGAGATATAGGAAGGTCGGAGAAATGCTGGGTATGGTTTTAAGATGGGAACGAGACGCAAAAGCGCAGGCCTTAAACTGGAAATCTGCTGGGTTTAGGCTGGGGCGTGTTGCTGCTCGTTGTGGTGATGCTGATGGTTATTAGGACCCACGTTATTGGTTTTCTTCGGCGTGAATTTGCAGCAAATTAATTTAACAACAGGGAAAAAAAGAAGAGAAAAAAAAAAAAGCCCATCAGGCCAATTTAAATAAATTAGATTATAATTTCCTTAATCTCTCTCTGAGCGGATATTTCTGTGTAATGGATTCTCCTTTCGGGAAGATGCCCCGCGCAGCTCAGCGCCAGGAAGAAAATAAAGCGCTTTTAGAAGATCGATAAGGGAATTTCATTCAAGAAATGCCAAAGGAAAGCACTCAGGGGAGGGAGGTCTGCGGCGAACGAACAGATTCATCTCCTAGTCGTGGCTCTCCCCAGTAATCCCCAGCTCAGCCCAGCAGTCTGGGCACACTGGGAGCCACCGACCTGAGCCTGCTGCTCTGAACATCAGACTCCCTGCCAAAAGCACAAGATTAAGTTAAATTAATACCGTTTTCTCTCACAGGATTCCCCGACACAGGGTCTTCCCAAATTATCAAAGGAGCTGCTGCTGAAATTCCAGGAGCTGCTTGGTTTGGACAGGAGAGAAGGAATAAAATCAATATTTCTGTAGGAATGGGCCCCACTTCTGCCAGCAGCAGAGCCCAACCACCCCCCACCTCCAGAGATTTAACTTTGGGGAAATCTGCAGGGTCTGCAGAGTAAAAAAAAGAATGTTTTTACTGCATTAGTTAATTTTTGAACTTTATTATTTTAATTTTTTCAACACGGGTGTACACAGTTCTCCCTGGTTCTCCTCTTCCCTCACATACATTGCCCAGGCAAACTCAAGTTAGACTTTTATCCACTTTTATTTCCTCCTCTCTACGTCCCTGCGCCAATCTGGCAGGAAAATGGACAGGGGGAGGAATTATGCCTAACAAGTCCGAGAGCTATAGGGTGACATAAATTGTATATATTGTAAGTCGGATCACCTTGAACAGGAATAGTTGGATTTCAAAGACATTCAAACACTCACGCATAGATAAAACTTATTTATTACCAGCGAGCGGATAGAACAAATTGTTGCTTCGCCATAAAATCCGTATTATTTCTGGGCTGGTTTCTTTTTATTCAGCGGTGTATTTCACCGCGCCGGCTTGAAAATGAATTCGTTAGCGAGGGGAGAAAACCCTCATCTCTTTAATTACGGGGAATATTTCTGCCGTTGATGACAAAGGCCGAGGAGCAATTTCACAGCCTCTGCAAAATCGTAGAAAATATTAATGCGCGAGGCTCAGTGCTAGGGATTTATTCTTCTTTCTCGACTTTCAGCGTGTATTTATGTGGAAAATATAATGTACAAGTGTATTTTTTTCTCTCTCTCTTTTTTTTTTTTTTTTTTTTCCAGAGCCAGGAGATATGTTCTTGACACCTTCTGTGCCGGAGAAATATCTGATTTCTTTGAACTCCCCACTGCAAAACCCGGCCCGACTTAGCGCTGAGCTCATTGCAAAGCCATTAAGAGCCGCTTTAAGCAAAGTTTAGTCAGGCGAGCGGCGAACAACACAAAAAAACAAGGCAGAAAGTCAAAATTCTCTCCTCCAGTTCCTCGTTTGCTCCCAAACCCCCGAATCGGTCTAGTGGTTTGGTTTTTTTATTTTTTTAGACCCGAATCCAGGTGGTTTTGCAGAAAGAGAAGTAGAAAGAATTCAAAGTAAAAGAAAATAAAGGAGAAAAACTCGACCGCGCTGCTGACACCCAGGTTGGTGCTTTTGCCTGGAGGGGAGGGACCTGCCGAGGATTTTTCTCCCCTACAGGTCCCCTAAAATAAAGAGCAAAGGCGCAGCCCACATGGCTCGGAGAGCTGCAGGCGGTGGGTGCAGGGAGGTGACCCCGGGGCTTCGTGGGAGTCCAGCCCTGTGGACCCTGCCAGGTGAAAGGAGACGTGGGTGCTGAGGGTGCTGTGGGTGCTGTGAGGGGGGATGCTGAGGGCTGGGGGGCACCCTGGGCATCCCCGCGGGGGTGCTGGGTGCTGGGTGCTGGCGATGCCGTCGAACGGGCGCCTTGGGGGGGGGTGGCGGTGAACGATCTGGGCTTCAACCCCGCACCTTGGAGATGGAAATATTTGGCATCCCTCACCTCCACAGCCCGCCCCCCAAAGAGGACAAAGGCGAAGCGTCTCCTCCTCGCAGCCGCTTCCAGCATCACGGTAATTAGCAATCCATATCATAATTGGCATTAAGGCGAGCAGAATGGCTGGATTTCCTCCTCCCGGTCTGTGTGTGGCTCAGGCTCCGTCCTTTGGCCAAATCCGTGATATATTAACTGTTTGCTTTCCTCCCCCGCGCTGCTACAGGGGCTGGCTGCAGGCCCATGGACACCCCCCCCCCCTCCACCAACCCCCCCCCTTATCATTAACGTGCCTTATTAACCAAGAATTCCTCGGGTTGGTTCCGAGCTGGGGGTTCGTAAATATAAAATAAACACAGAGTGGGAATAATTAGCAGCATTTATCAGCATATGGCCACCCAACTCCACTTTGAAACCTTCCAGACCCTGCGAGAGGAAAATGAAGTACGTGGCAAGTAATTAGTTTTAAGCAAATCACCGCAAATGGAAACTTATAGGTAAAGCTTAATGAAGTGCAGAGGGAGGGGGGGGGGGAAAAAAGTGAAAGAAAAAAAAAAAATAAAGAAAGAGCCTCTTTTTTTATTGCTTGGTAGGTAGCAAGTAGACACAGCAATATTTTACTGTTGAGAGAATAAATTAATTAATATATCTGTAGCTAGCAACTACAATGGCTCCACGGATGACTGCATTTAAAGGAGATATATGTATCCAGTCTCATTGGTGTTGTTAACAAGAGTGATAATAAAGATGAAAAGGATAAGAAAGATAAAAAGATCACTCGGCTTGTACTCCTTACTGCGGGTAAATTGCGCGGATTTTCTAATGGCTGCGTCTTGTTGACTCTCCACAAACTCTTTGCTTTTTTTCTCTGTTGTTTTTTTTTTTTTTTAGAGTCAGACTTCATTAATCGACTTTATTTCCATGTTGCTCAAATAGGAAATAAAGATACGCGCCCCTCGCCCCCCAGTAAATCTCGTATTAACGATCCTGCTCTGCAGCCCAAAGGGAGGGGGAATCTCTCCTATCCCCATTTCAGATCAAAAAAATAAGTAATTTTTGATATTAAAGTGGGTTTTTTTCCTCCTCCTTTGCCAGTATAGAGATTTTATTTCTCCAGCCCCTTTGCTTTTGTGGTATCAGAAAAAACGTGGTATCAGAAAATCTATCTGTCCCTCTCCCGGTTGGAATAAATCACATTCAGCCCGTGTTTTTGTCTAAGTGGAATATGAGCTCCCGTGCCTCAAATCCGCGTTAAAAATCTACCTGTAATTTTTTTAAAGAGAGTCCGTGCTTTAATTTTAAGCTTGGGTTAGCCCAACATTGCCACAGAGAACACATAAACCATCGGGATAGCTCATTATAAAAGCGTTTGCCAAAATTAATTTATTTCAAAGAGAAAGCGTATTAATAATTATTATTTTTTTTCCAGGCAGTGCACTCCTGAGCCTCCCAAAACCTACGCGAGACGGGCGGAGAAGTGTCGATAATTATAGAGAGTGTGGAAATTCATTTTTATTTTTATGATTAACCAGTAAACCATTATGAGGTGAGACGAGACGCTGCTAAAGGAGAAAGCATTAAAAAAATTAGCTATGGAAAAATACAGTGTGAGACCCAAGGTAGCAATGAGCGCCGGGCAGGCTTCGGCTCTGGGAAAATGAAGGGAAAAGAAAAGCAGAGGAGGGAAATAAAGGGAAAAGGGGAGGGGGGAAGGCCACGGATACCTCAAGTAAAATATCTGAAGGTAGAAATATTCGAGCAATGGTGTTGTAATAGGGGCCAGACTGAAGAATAAACCCCGTGAGGTTTGGGGGGGGTAAATGCGGGGAAGGGGGACTGTGAACACCCCGAGGTGTATATTCATTTTATTCTATTTTATTCTATTTTATTCTATTTTATTGACATTTCTATTAATTGTAATGATTATATTATCAGTGTAAGGGCATTTAAGCTGAAAAGCTTCCAGATGAGAATACTGCAGTTTTCATTTGAAAATGTCTAATACAATATGGCTATATATCAATATATCCAACATTAGACCAGCAACATTATAAAGAATAGAACCAACAATGAATCACAAATTATTTGTTCCTTATGAACACTAGAAAGAGATCTTTTTAGGTCTTGGAATACTAACATTCCTCTTAAAGAAGTTTCCATTTGTTAGGCCAGATACCTTAGCAACTGTCAGGTTAAACAACATGGTTCAAAACTCTTTTACTAGTGATATGTTACAAAGAAACAAAATAACCTACTTGTGTTGAGAAGTAACAGTGCTTTCATACACAGGAACTCTTCTTGGCTAACTTGAAGTCTGACAAATTCTTGTGGGAGTTGCCACATGGATAGACACAGTGAATAGAATGATGATTCTTTCATCCTCTGTCTTACGCCCAGAAAAGGTAAAAAAATAAAATAAAATAATTAAAAGAACATGAAAATAAAGAAAAAGTATAGATAGCTCTGGTACTGTTTGAAGGAAGTGTCTTGTTAGAAGTTTAATTACCACATTACAAAACCTAAAGAAAGAGCTTATACACAAAAACCATTTTCTGACATTTTTGTACCTACACACTAGCTTTTTAATTGTCATTAATGTGCCATTATTTTGGATGTATAATCCGTTACTGTTGTCCAGTAAAAAAAAACCTTGGAGACTACCAAAGTTGAGTGCTAACGACCAAAACAGAAGGTTTTTCATTAATTAAAAACACCTTAATGATTAATATGAAGTACTTTTCTTTTTTTCCTTCTAGAAGTTGATAATTTTGATTTTCTCTGAAAAGATTTCAAAGAATAAAATTGAAAATTAACCTGAAAGTTCATACAATTTTTTTTTTCAAAAATGTCTATGTAAAAATGCTTCATTGAAAGTCTAAATTCGTACCACTAGCAAAAATGATTACTTTGTAGTATTTTATGCCATTAAACATTTTTCCTTTTAAACATAGAAAATTAATCTGCTAGTTCTGAATGAACTGGTCACTTCTATGTCTACTTTAAATCTCCCTTCCTATTCCTTCCTGGTAGTCTCTGCTCCTAATTATTATCTAAGAAGAGTGACAGCACCTTTCAAGATATATTTAAATTATCTTCTTAGTCATGCTTAGAATGATTTATCATTTATAAATTATGTGTTTATATATATGCATAAATTTATATATATCAAATTTATACTTAGACACTGCAAAGAGTAAATAACAGTAAATCCTTGAAGCATACTGTCATCAAATCTTTGTCAAACTAACACTCCAGGTTTTCTTGGTCTGAAAATGATGCTACCAAACAAGTAATGAACAATTCAGTTCACTAAGTAACAGACCGGCTGTAAAACAATTTTGGATTGTGGTTTCATGGTCATTTTGAAACAACCCAAGTGTGTATTGCCCCTCTAGAAGGAATTTCCATTATCTTTTTCCACCTCTTGGTGGAAACTAGCTATTACTATTACTATTACTATTACTATTACTATTACTATTACTATTACTATTACTATTACTTCTGGCACTGGTACTGCTGCACTACCACAGGAGTCAGATTAGGGATCACCTCCACCTGATAATTAATAGCTTTTTTGGAGGTATTTCTCAAGCATCTCATTTCCTTATCTGTTCATCAGTGCTGCCAGATAGTGTCTGACCTTAAATGTGCACGGGGATGCACAACCAAGGTAGGTGGAATTAAATTTTCTGCCAGTGTTCAGCAGTTACCTATGCTGGAAATGATCATGGAAGCATAACGTTGAGCCCTTAGCATAGACAAGGAAGTTGCTTATATTGTACTGGTCTAAAAGCTATGATTTAGAGTCTCTGTAACTCAGTTGTAAACACTACTTCGGAGGAAAGTACTTAAAGCCTTCTTCACAAGGTGGCAACAGTGGTCCACACACAGGGTAATACCTCAAGACATGCCACTACTGCCTAAAGCCATTTCTGTTTCTTCTGAAGGTAACCATGAGACAAATCAGACTATGCTGGGACAGAAAACAGTCAGAAGTTCTCTCATCCCTTCAAAGTATTTCTATTTGTACAGCATAATTAATTCACATGGGAGAGGAAAGAATTCATTACCCTTAACCTCACAGTGATTTACAGTCATCTGGAAAAGCACAGGTCAGGAACTACAGGGCCTGCTTCACTGAATATTTTCTATAAAGAACTTCATTGGAAAGAACTTCCATGTCTATAGATTTTAAATTCAGGTGTCTAGATCTGCAAATCCATCTCTTGATCCTTAAACAGGTATGTTTTACTAGCAAAACTGTTTTACGTTCATATTGCTTCATTGTAGGTCTTCTAGGATTTTTAAGAATAACTAAGAAAAATGTATTAAGGAAAAATAAATAGAGAGATTAAATTATGTTTTATTGTTCCTGGAAACCTCCCACATACTACAGCCAAAGTACCTAAAATTACAGCTTTGACAATATTAATTTGCAGAGCTGAAAAACTGGCACAGGCTGAAATGAAGATTACCTGAATTAATCAGCATAGTTAAGGAAAATCTAAGAAAAATCCCTCCTTGAGCTAGAAAAGAGAAGTCTAATGTATTTTATCTTTGATATTATAATTTCTTCTTGCTATATTATTATTTTCTAACAATAAATGTACTTCAAAAAGCAAATTATTATGAGAATGTGTCAAAACTGAGTATTTAGAATATATATAAACTATCTTCAAAAAACACCCTATTAATAATGACCAAAGTTCGTTCCACTTTGTTCCATTCATAAAACATTAATTCACGTCTTATTCAGATGAATTTAGGTAAATCTTCTGACAGCATCAATTTATTTTTTTTTTCTCTTAGCTAATTGAAATATTAGTTGAACTCCTTTTGTTTGGTCATGTCAAAACTGTGCCCAAAGTTACTGAGTAATATGATCACATTTTCCTCTGCTGATAATTCTGAAACAGAACAAATAATGAATGAAATCTAGGCCTCAATGAAGTCATGTTCTCATCGACACAAATAAGTTCAAAATGTCATTCATATTATGCAACAGCATAGTCTACTTACTCATTTAGAATCAGATCTGGTGCAAAATATAACATCTGACCACTGACATGTTTGTATGATCTCCATCCCATTGCAAAAACCATTAGACTCATCCAGGAATACTGGATGAGGGTTATCTGATCATCGATATGTAAATTCCGAAATCCTAGAAATGAAATGAAAAGTTATAGTATTTTCTAATATTCTTATTTAGACAACAGCTGAGTAGATGTTTCCAGACTACAACTTTGACCTATAAAACTGAGAACATCTAGAAAGACAAGCACTTTTGGGGATGTAGCTCTCAGAAGTCTGTTTATAACAATCAGCTATCTCACTTCGTTAATTAACCTCTTGTCATTCTGTTGTGATCTAATATTTTGAAACTATCAAACCAAAATAACTTTAGCAGTTAAAAGTGACTATTTCAGGGAACAGGAATACATCTCACTTTCCTTTGGTAAAAAGTATGACCATTTGTACCATGATCACTGCAACCAAGTCTAATATAAATAGCTTGCTCTTAACAAGAGATACAGCTGTAATGCAGTAAACAGACAGTGTTTAGTATCTTGCTTTCATTTCTTGCCTTTAACTAAAGAGAAGTATATTCAGTTGTGTGTTTACCTTTGTAACTTTTGCTTTTTGATAACTTCAAGAATTACTATGTATTATCTGAGTCAATAAAGCAGCTTCCTGCCACTGAAAGCTGTGGTCATTCTCTTCATTACCTGGTCCTGAAACCTCCTTCAAGCAAGCTCTGGCATTCATGCTACCCCTCAGTGAACTGGTTCAACTTATGAAAACATCAGAAAACTACAAAGGGTAAAATAAAAACGATTGTTTTCTTGTCACTTAATGAGATGAATCATCTCAGAGGTCTGACAAGCAGAAGCTGAAATTAAAAAAAGCAGTGTTCAGGACTATTTTTTTCTAAAGCAGTGAAGTGTCAAATTGACTTCAAATGAAACCATATTTTCCAGGCTTTCTGCTCAATATATTGATTTTTATATATCCCAGCACTGGGTCCCTGTGACCATACATCACATATACATGCATAACATGGGATTTTTTTTTTTTAATCCAGTCTTGAATCTTCATAAATTCAGTTACATCTCATTGCTAGTCTGCTTTTGAGCTGCTAAGTCCTAACTGGTACTAATTAATTAAAAAATTGTCAGTTGGTTTTAAAAAATAATTTTAGTACAAATAAGAATAAAGCATATGCAGAAACATTAAACTTCTTTTTTCGTGTCAAAAAGAGTGAAAAATAAATTAGGAGGGGTTGGGGTGGAAAGGAACATACAGGAAGAACTCAAGGCTTCTGTTGTATTTGGAGTGAGTCCAATAATTTTGATGGATTCCTTCAAAAGTGCCCTCCTTTTAAAATGTATTTGATCATATATATTATCTGATAAAGTGGAACTTAAGTTATTCTCTTTTGACTGTTCATCCTATGACATATCTTCTTAACTAGATATAAGTTATCTGCTCACTACATATAAGAAGTGCTATTACCTGGTAGCAATTTAGACCACTTGACTACACAAAGAAGTTGCCTTTCACAAAGATGATTTAGACTAGTCAGCAAGGAACTTGGTGTTTCAGGTTTTGTATTGTCATAACCAGCATAGACAACTTCTGGTTCAATGCCTCGTAAAACACTTATCATTGGGGGAACAAACTGTATTTCTTGATTTGGAGAAAAAGACAGCCTTTGGGTTAGAGACTGGCTTTCATCTTGAAGAGTTGCTGGCTGCTGGACTGCGACATCTAATGTTCTCACAACCTTAATTTTGTTAAACTTTTTAAATTTTCGACCTGAAAAAAAAAAAAAGAAAAGAAAAAAAAATTTTTGATCTGTTAAAAGGAATTAATCAGAAACAATAATATTTTTCAGTATTGTTGGATTACATTTTTAATCTATACAAGGAAACTAGAACTGTCTTCAGCTTGTTTTCTATTTTTTTACTATTTATAAAATTAAGAAATAATCATGGAAAATTCTTAAGAATCTCTCCCTCCACATCCTCCTCCTTTCACTAAGAGATGAATGGCACCCACCCATTAAAATGATTACCATGAATTCTAGGTTACAGTAACCTCATAAAGTGTTTTCTGGTTCAACTCCCACTGTTCTATCATGTGCTGACAGCCAAGCCAGCTGGCTGTACTATTCAGTTTCTATTAAAAAATAGTTTAGGATACTGTTTCTTTTTAATCCCTACTATTCAGAAACAAAAATGCTAATAATTAATTACTACATACACAAATTCCTTTCTTCCAGTTCCATAAATGCATTTGAGTTTCATGGCTAAAGTCTGTCTATCTGTAACGTATTATTTTCCTCCTGTTTACCAGAAAGAAAACCATATTCAGGGGATGACTGAAATGCCAACAAATATTGTAAAACCAGATGTCGACACAAAAGTCTTCACTTTATAAAGAATAACTTCTCTTTCTCAGTATTTGCAATCTTATTTCTACTAACTAAAAACAATAATTACCTGAACTACCTTCCCAAAACAAGCACAGATACTACATCTGGTGTGTCTGTGGAAATATACAGAGCTCTAAGTAGCAACTCTTCAAATTTTTTTCATGGAAAGAGGCTGCCATTAACATAGAAAATAGGACCTTCAGGGGTTTAAAGGGATTAACATTCAATAACATGTTATATATTACAAGTTTCAATAAAAAGACAAATCCATGTAGAAGTGGCTGCATGGAACAAATTTGCTTTAAATAGATCCACAAAGGTGATGAGAACCCAATTAGATCATTAGATCTGCCAAATGAGTCTGGCTTGGTGAAAAAAAAAAAAGGATAAAAAATGCAATAAAGATACTGACACGGTCTGATTTAGGTGATGATGGAACAGTAAAAGAGATACAGGGGGATTGCAAAAAAAAAAAAAAGTTAAATCACTCTGCTAACAAAGAAAAATAGGAAGTTTATGTGTTTCAACCTTGAAAAAAATAATAAAGAAGGAGGTTTTTCTCTAGAAAACCACTCAGAAATCATCTGATTACTTGTTGACGTTTTGCATACTCTAACAATAATAGACAAAGAGATGCACAAAATTTCACTAGATGAAAAGAAAATGCCTGTCTACCAAACTGCTGAACCACTGAGAAAATCCATTATAAAATGTTAATAAGCAAAAATGTCTCCAAAAGTACAAGAGATGAAAGGTAATAGAAGCATAGCAGTATATATCTATTTGGTTGAATTAAAATCCAATTTATAACATGTATATTGAATTGTCTTTTGAAAAATGGTACTTCTACTTAGTAGTGAAAGATTAGACAATGGAACTTATCACATCCTAAAGGAAGGCAACAAAGTCTTCTCTGTCTCTTGCTGCCTTCTTTTTATTGTTGCACTGTCAGAATGCAACCTGTGCACCAAAGAGGCCCTAGGACATGGGAGGAGGAAGCAGACCTAAACTTTAAAAGGCACATGATCTGAATCCATTCTCAACTATTTAAGGAAGGAATTGAGACCTGCTAGAAGAGTCAGACTCACTGATTACTCTCCCCCTTTGAAATTCAGTTTTCCAAGCTATACACTAAAACAAAAGTTCAAAAGAAAAAGCTTTACTTATGAACATGTCCATTCCATTTTCTTCAAGTGCTCCCATATCATAGGAGATAGTAAACTTTATGAAAAAACAATGTGTCCATTTGGGAAGACCTAGGAGGTACACTTCAGAGAATTAAATTGACCTTTTCAAAACATCCATTAGTACATGACCAGTATAAATTAAAGCAAGAATAATTCATAAAACATGGAAAGATTTACTTTGTCATTTCTAAATATTTTATACAGAAAAAATTCTATTTCATTAATTATTCTTGAGGGACACTGGCATAACTGGAGGCAAAATCAATCTTCTTGTTTTTGAATCAGACAGGATTGAGCAGATGAACACAAATTAAAAAGCAAAATCTGCTTTTTAAAATACATAGTTGTTATTTGTAATAAATATGCATGTTTATGCATTTCACATACAAAGAAAAAAAAGTTGAAGATAAAAGTGGAAAGTTTCTATTTAAATTAAAACAGTATATAAAATCCAAAGGGTCTATACTCAACAAAATTTCAAGAAACACAATTTATTGAGAATATTAATATGAGTCATGGGCTTTTGGATAACACCAAATTAAATCAGAGGTGAAATTCCAAATACTTTTACTGTAAATCTAATTAACTTAGTATCAAATGCCCCAACAATCTTATGCTTATTATATCAATTACGGTAAGAATACAAATATTTCTGATTACTGACTCCTTAGTAAAGAAACACACACAAACTTACACCTTATGTTACAGTTGAACAACAACAAAAAAAACCCAACACTAAAATGAAAGAATAGACAATATATTATGACAAGAGACCTAGGGACAATTTTTATCAAAACAAGGCTATACATAGTCCTAAACATGCTGGGAATTTCCCACTAACTATTGTTTAGGCATAAAGGAAAACAGAAGGAACAATGCACTTGGTAGTTCATAAATAATGATTATTTTCTGAAATAATGGCTTTACTTTTACAGTTCAGAGAACAAGTAAAGAAAGAAACAGAGTACTTATCACATAGAAATGTTTGCAGTTAATAAGTACTCATGTTTCCAAGTGATTATATGTATTAGAATTAATGTCACACTGGTATGCATAATTGCTTATGTGCTTATTTCTAATCATGTTGCTTAACAGCCACAAGAAAAGTAACACCACTTGTTACCTACCTACTGGAGAGGTGACTAATAGTAATAAACAGTAAACTTTCCCATCTACCACAAGGAGACCATGTCAAATTAATGCAAGCTCTTAAGGACATGAGGAAGATAACAGAGATTTGACAATAGCTTAGTTTTTCAATTGCTGCTTAGAAAAATATCAAGATAAGTTCCTGCTACAAGATAAATACATGTCTCCACTCAGTCATATAATGTGTAAAGAATACTAAGCCACTCTGGCAAATCTCCATCTTAATACTAAAACCTTTCTGTTCTTATTTAGGCAGCACACCTTTTACTGCTTTAAGATATCACAGAATCACAGAATCACAGAATGTTAGGGATTGGAATGGACCTAGAAGATCATCTAGTCCAACCCCCCTGCCTGAGCAGGATCATCTAGACCAAGTCACTCAGGAACAGATCCA
>JANHGL010007100.1:0-13669 GCA_024611195.1 Ceyx melanurus | reverse complement strand
ATTACTTCCAAATAAGTAATATGAAATATGTATTTTATTTTTTGTTTTAATACACTACACAAATTTATTAGCTACCTTGGTGATATGGGTGGGATTCATCACCAAATGCAGACAGTATACAATCCACACCCGACACTCCTTTATACTCAGTGCTGAGAAATAGTTATTGTCATAGTACTGTTCTTTTCATCCCAAGTTCATGCTTAAAATACATCAGTGAATTACTTCCTAGTTCTCATTTTGCTCCATTCACTGTAAAATGAACTTAAGATGAGTACCTCAGGTTACTCACATTGAACATATGTGAAATTAGAACCGAGGAGTATCAGCAACAATGAGCAGTTAGTTGCTAGGGTTTGTTTACACTACCTGAAATAGCTTCTCTTCCACCTGAAAAGAGGTTTAACAGAATATTTTATATGGTTTATAAAATATTACATAAACTTAAGCCAAAACTTTTAGTAATTCATATTTCTGCAGCTGACTATATTTTAAGCCATGTCTATTAAGAAACAGTAATGTCACAGTGAGAGCAGCAGGAAGCCCAGCATTAGCATAACAGCCAAAGCACCAGAATGAATGCAATCTTAGCTCACTGGCCAATTGTGCGTCATATTAATCAATTCATCAAATTAAAATTTGTCAAACAGCTGAACAAAAAATACTCAGAGTAAGAAGTATGATGAAGATACACCACTATGTATCAGTACATGTTTTCTTCTTTCCCTTTTCATGATAAAATTTATTTGTTCTCACAAGTGATATTTCCCACCTGAATTTTAGGACACACAATGAAGTAACTTTGCATATTAGAATTTGGAGATACACTTAGCTTACTGTACATTAACACATTTTGGTTATGTGGAAAATAAGAGAACTTTAATAATATTAAATCCGTTACATTAAGTGAAAAGCAATTTTATCTCTCAATTTACCATATGTATGCATTGTATGTTTGTATGTTTTCTACATATTGATACTTTCATCACTATCATATTTACAGCACACACTATACCAAATCCTCATCCTGAGATCCAACCTGGAAGGCTCTCGATATATTTCACTTCACTCTGTTTTCAATGAGGATTTTCTATTGGTGTTTGGCATGTTTTGAATATTTGGTATTCTGTGCCATTTGACATTCCCATGCTACAGAAAAGCACAACTGCTCAGACAAGCATCTTTCCTTATGAATAGTCAGTCACAAGTTACACAGTGAACCACACTGTCACCACAGAACTGCCTATATGTAACATAAGTCAAACAAACTTCATCAGATATTTTGGATGAAGTAATGGTCAGCCTTTTTGGTGTGATCTAGGAGGTCCTTTCCAACCATAATTATTCTGTGATTATTACTGTACAGACATAATGCTCACATTTAATTTCTTCACCTTCCTCCCCAGTACCTCTCCCTGTGCAGACAGTGAACACTTTTGTGGAAATCCTACTTCCTGTCACGTAGATTTTGCCAAACTCAGGTCTCAGAGAGAAGACACTTCTTTCACAGTTCATCGGCTAAATGTTATTAGCTACATACATCTGGTTGAGCTTGTTCCCTGATGCGATTATCTGCACAGAGATGTTACCCCAAGCTTGAAGGACATACTAAAAGACAAATCTGCTATACGATCATTTGATCAATTTTGTAATAGAGTCCCAGGTATTTAAGTGAAACAAGAGTTACATTTCTGACCCATCTGCTGTAATATGTATTTACATTGGCCTCAAACTCTTAGGTTTGGGCAACTAGTTTTCATTAGATGTCAATATATTAACAAAGTGCATATGTAAATACAGAACAAAAATAAGAAGTGTTACTTTATATAGGAAACAACTTGAATTTTTTCAGGATTTGGTGAATTTTGATTTTTCATAAGTAAAACTACTGCAAATGAGACACTTTCAACAAAAAGGCAATATTGCAGGCCACCAAGAACACAGCAACACTGTAACTCTAGAATCCTAAAACACTACATGCTGGGTTCCTGCTCAGGGCAGAAATTTTGCCCTGATGTTACACAAGCATTTTAACCATGATTGTCCTGCATGGTTTTAAATAAAGGTATCTTTGTAAGACATTATCATTGGCAGTTTGACAATTTTGTAGTAAAAATGTAGTGGTTCATTACTTAACCTTCATCCTGCTATTTGCCCCATAAATATTCCCTATTTTTCTTACCATGAATGAGATATATTGGCAGCATTAAATAATGCCTGATGATCGACACAAAATTACTTTGAAAATATAGAAATTCTACATATTTGAAAGCATTGTAAATATTTTTTTTCCTGGTTTTTCTTTGATTGCTCACTCCAGACTGTTCATCACTCTCGGCTCACTGACAAAACCGGAGCTGCCCCATCAGCTTACCGAATCCAGTTATGTCTTTCCAAATTTCTGAACATAAATAACAGTAACATTTGCTATTTTCATTATATTCAAAGGACTTCTTTAAAGCACATTTAAAGCTTGTAATTTGTATGTTAAGTGCATCAATGGACTAGTAAGGGATCAATGCAAAGTGTACAATCTCTAAATACAAAAGTTCCCTTAAAAAATACACAGTATCTTTGTCCCTTTTCTCCTCCCCACTTCCAGCATTACCTTTTTTTTTTTCTACCTGCTATAGAACAGTTTCCCCAAAAAAGTATTTGCATTTTTGTTCAATCTGCTTCAAGATTCTGTGAAAAATATGCTTAATGTATTAACACCACAGTTTTCTGTGCACGTATAGCAGAAACAAAGACAGAAAGTATATATATGTAATTATATATAAAGCATTTAAAAGTACATATAAGTATATACATAAAAGTTTATATAAAAGTATACATATAAAAAAGAGAGAATATATATTTAAGAATTCATTGCCAACAAACATACTAAAAATAATGAAATTCTGACTCCACACATACATCCTAGTGGTCCTCACACAGTTCTGACCTCCCATTAAGCTGCATGTGTTACTACTAGTTATATTCATATGTATGATTAATTCATGGAATCATAGAATAGGTTAGAAATGACCTTTGAGATCAAGTCCAACTATTAGCCCAGCAGTGCCAAGTCCACCAAAAAAGTATATATCTAAGCACCACATCTACATGTGTTTTAAATATTCAATTTTACCCCACAGGAGCATTTAACCAATACTGTATTTTGCACACACTAGGGGAGAGTAAAATAAATGGTGTGTGAATAGGACAATTTATGTGGAAAAAAAATTACAGAGGCTGTTAGATTTGAAACAGTCAAAGTATTTCAGATTACAGAAATAATTAAAATATAGACATTTTCCAACAAATGTAATACCTCTACACCAAGTAACTCAGCTACACATATTAAAACCTCGTACCATACAATAAAGATCCCAAAATACAGAAAATCCACAAAGAAGAAAAAGGCATCTATTTCCAATCATGTTCTAATTTCTCATAGTGACCAGTACTTTTTGGAAAGTATATGAAAAGTAGAGTTTTGATAATAAATTTGCACTCACAAAGTTTAATACTATTTGCATTAATTATTATAAAACAAAACAAAATAAACCTAGAACATCTGTTGTCATACTCAAAATTTGAAAATTTAAATTGAGTGCACTGCCACTCAAAGAAATGATGGGCAGGAGGACATTTTACTTATGAGAAATGTCTCAAATTTATACAATTGCCACTGTGAATTTTTAAGCACTATTTTCTATTGCATTTACAATAAAAATATTCTGTTTGTTCTTATAGAAAAGTAATTTAACACCTTTATTTCTGAAAAGAAACTAAAAAAATGTACTTTAAGTCTAAATGAAATAAAATATCTACCCATAAATGGTATTATTTCAATGCTAGTAATTATATCTTATGCTTCCATTAAATTAAGAAGTTCTTCTCTTTAAGGACCTCTGTAGACTTGCACTTTCTACAAAAGAAGAGCTAATTGTATTTGTTCCTCTTGCTCATGGACACGCTGATCATGTCTGTCATTCCTTCCCTTAAGACCCAATAACATGTATTTTGTCTTGTCAGGTTCCCGAGGTAGTTGTCCATTCTTTAAATAATTCTTACTAAAAACCCAAACACACTTCCTTGCCATACTCATTCTTTGGAATCATTTAAAAATTCAAAGTATGAAGTTGCTATGTAAAACATAAGATTTTGTTTATGTAAATGTGTTGAACTTTAGTTCTCTCTATGTCTGTGTTTTTAATCTGGCAAGATTCTACAAAAACAGATTTTGATTAAATAATCACTGAAAACAACTTTAAGATATTCCTACTAATAATCCATAAGCCTCTTTAAAACTTATCATTAAAATATTTATGCTGAAAATTACTGAGATGGTTTTGAGCAGGTTTGTCTACTGCACAAACATAATTCAGTACAAGTTTAGGAACTGACTGAAGCAAATTCAAATTAAAAAATTTAAATACTACTATATAGTTGAAAAGCAAATAATGAAACTTATTTTAAAAGATGGCACTCATAAATTGCACTAAACTCATTCTTAAAACTACATCTCCTTAACTTTTCAGTATATTGATGATTTTCCAAAATAAACAGAAATAAAAAGTGAAGCCAAACCAAGAGACCAATTAGCACAGTCAGTGAAACTTCAATGTATTCCCGTGACTTAAGAGCCAAGCCTCTTCCTTGCAGCCTAACAAATACAGCTCTAATGGCTTTCTTGTGAATCTCATTAAATGTATTAGAGAAAAAGCAGCACTAGTTTAAAGGTCCATCTAGCCCAACTAGTCTAGTTTTAGCACTTTTCAAGTATCTGGTACATCAAAGGCGGAACATGAGCATCTGCTTAAAGTAGAAAATAACAGCACACTGAAACACAAATTCTAACTGCATTATTTTGCTAAGTTTTTATTAATTTTCCAATATTACACTTTTCATTTATAAACTCTATGAAGCTTAATAAACTATGCATCACAACACGAAAATTATGCTATTCTTTCATTTTAAGGACTTCTATACATTGTAACAATGGTGTTGTTAAGTATATGAAGCAGAATACCCTAGTTCTGACAGGATCAGCTAAAAATCAGAAAAGGAGACAAAGCTTAAATGAAGAAGGATTTGTAATACTGCTTCATCAGATGAAATATATAAAGCAATCTGCTCTTCTAGCCATACTTGATACCTTGGTGGACAAGGCATATAATATATTCCAAAAAGAAAACAAATAAACATAGGTATTGCTACTTTGTAATTTAACTGCTACTTGGAAGAAAAGTCAAACCCATTTTTTTATTATCATTCTGGCTTAAACAGTTCAGTAAAACATAAAATACTTCCATAGTTCTCAGAAAGACAAATTCTGCATCTTGTAAGCAAGAAAAAATCCATGGTTTCAAAAAGAGAATGAAACTAAAATAAATTCTTATCTGCCTATTACTAGTTTATATGCATAAAATTTTCCTCCGAGTAGCATTTGCACTTTTTAATACAAATTGTGTAATGTATATGATTTTTATGAAACTCTGCCTACTCAGAAAGACATAAATAGTAACTACTCAAAGTAAAAAAATACTAGCAAAATCAATTAAGAAATAATTTAGTCATTATCCACTGTAATATTTAAACAGATTTGCCAAATCAAAAAACATTAGTGATATTTTTAAAGATCAGGAATAAGTAAACAGTATATCCTTAGCATTGCCTAGTAAGATGTATTTCAGGTAATTAGGGACAATGCCATTATATAGTACCTTCCATTGCCCTTTTAAAGAAGACTTTACAACTTCCACAGGTAAGTACTCCATAGTGGCAACCAGAAGCCTCATCACCGCAGATGAGACAAATCTTCTGGGGTAGTGATTCAAAACTGTATTGAGAACTTTGGCTGGTTTCTGTATCTGGCCTTCAAAAGAAAAAATAATTAAGAGAAATTAAGTATCTAGTTTTGCAACAATTAACTACTTACCTGCATTAATCAGTTTTATTAAACAAACAAACAAACAAAAACCCCTTCCTTTTAAGATTTGTAATCAAGATACAGAAGGACAAGAAAAAAGAGAGTGTGACTTCCTTTTTGCTTAGGGATTTTGTGTCTGCTAGGGTAACAAAAAACATTGTAACATCTGGCTAGTCATTAAACAGTAAAGTGGTGGACAAAAAGCATAGCTGTGTTTTCATCTGCTTTAGATAAAAAAGTTACAATCCAGAAAGTCTTTGTTAAAATGTTCAGCTTCCTCAGATCAACTTTTGTGAGTGAAAACATACTGACTGATATTCTTTTTTTTCCTGTACATAGAAAGGTACAGAGAGAGAACCTGAAGTCAATTGAATTTCAAAAGCAACTTTCAAATGGTAAAGAAATGTTTAATCTCAGATAGAAAAATCTTTAATAATCAAGTTTGTCAGGTCCTATTCCGCTTCAGTTCCTCATCAGTAACTTAACTCTGATGAGCAGCACATAGAGGCTATTTGTGAATTTCTCTCCCAGAAAAGAAACAGACTTAATTAACCACTATGATCACAAAAAAAATTAAACGATTTTCATTGAAACTATATCATTGCACATATGTATTTTTGCCTATATTTCTGGTAATGCACAACATCCTGGTATGATGGTAAAGCCATTTAATTACAACAAATGAAAATACAAGTGTTTCAGGTTTTCTTATCTGAAATTAACTGGCTTTTTCCATGTTGGGAAAATTGTTTTGTCAATGAGAACAGTCTGGAGTACACTCTGATGGAGCCGGTCGCTTGCTCAGACATCAGATGGCACTGACCCATCATAGCGATAAAACCACAACTTCTCCTAGAGCGTTATCACGCCAAAAAGATCGGAGAGGTGACAGCTGCAAAGCCCCAAACAGTCGTAGGACATCCAGACGTGCAGAAACAATATAGAAAATGGAAACGCGGCATCAACTAAGAACTCAAGACAGGGCTTTGACGAGCAAAACTTCGCCCGTTTCTACCTCGACACCGTTCGAGAGATTCTCGAATCGCCAACTCCGCGCACCACGGACACAGCCGCCCTTCCAGAGGGGAAAGAGCGAAGCCCTCCCTCGGGGTGGCGCGGCACCTCGTCCCGTCCCCTCAGCGAGGGCATCCGAGCCGAAGGGCCCGCCGCCTCTCGCCGACCCCCTTACCGAACGTAGCCGAGGTAGGGCGGGCACAGCTGGGGCAAGCCCTCCTTCAGCATCGCCGCCGGGAAGCCCAGCTGCTGGTGCCCGTTGAGACCCAGGGGCGGATAAAGGCCCGGCGGCGCGGATGAGGTGGAGGGCAGGCTGTCGGGAGCCGCCGCCACCGGCGGCCCGTAGGTCCCAGAGAGGAGGGTGGGCTCCGTCTTGTAGAGGACGCACTCCAGCGAGGGCTCCTGTCCAGCCCGCGGGGGCTGCGGGAAGTCGACGGAGCCCGCTGTGGGGGTGCCCCTGCTGCCCGGATACGGGGTGGCGAGGCTGAGACCCTCTTCCTTGATCTTCAGAGCGGGCTGGAAGTCGCCGTAGGCGAACTGCGCTTCCTTGGCGTCCGCCGGCGGGTAGACGTAGCTTGCCAAGTCCGAGGTTTGGGGCGAGGAACGCGGCCCCACGGTGCCCCCGCTGCCCTCGTACTCCTCCACGTCCAGCAGCTGCCGCGTACGCGAGGCCAGGTAAGCAGAGTTGAGCGGCAGCAGGGAGACATGCAGGTAGTCCTGCCCAGGTTCCCCCGCCGCCGGCCCCGGCCGGCCCCCGCCGTCGGGCAGCGCCGTCAGACCGGGGGCCTCGTCCTTGGGCACCGCGGTCAGACCCTCCGCACCGCCTCCCGCCTCCGCCGGCCGCGGTTTAGCGGCGGTGGTCAGGGCGTCGCCGGCCGGCCAAAGCGGGGCGGGCCGCGGCGGGTGCTGCGACGGGCCGGCTGCGCCTGGGACGTCTTCGACCGCCTTCTGCGAGGGGCCGCGGCTCATTGGGGCGTCGGGCGGCAACGTGGCCTCCGTCCCGTAGAAGGACCAGGGCACGGCGGCGGAGCCGGCATGAGCCGCGGGCGCCAGGAAGGTGTCCAGGACGGTGTCCAGGGAGTCCTTGACCGAGAGGGAGTCGCTCCCCGGTCGGTATGAAAGCGAGTCCCGGTCCTCCTCCTTCCCCGGCTGATGGTGTGGTTCTTCCTCCTCCTTCTCTTCCTCCTCCTCCTCCTCCTCCTCGTCGCTGCTCTTGGGGTAGAGCAGCCTGTCCAGGGAGATGTCGATGGCCTCCGCTTCCCTGCGGAATGAGTCTTGGTCGGGCTGTCCCTGCAGCAGGACCGCCCCGTCTCTAGCAGGCGGAGGCGGTCTGGGTTCCTTGGCCTTCACCTCGGTCATGCTGGTCCGGCGCAGGGATGGACAACGGTGAGTGTCGGGCCGGGGCAGGGGTGGCGGCAGGGTGCAAGCGGTCGGGAGGCTCCTCACATCCTGGACGTGCCCGCTGAGGCGGCGGCGCTGGTCTCGCTCACATGGCGCTGCCTTCTGAGGGGAGGCTCAGCCCCGAACCCCGCCGCCAGGAAGGAACTGAAACGAAGCCACGGGCGGTGAAGCCTAGAGCGGGGAAACAATCGGATCGTGGGTGGGAGGCAGGAGGAGCGGTGGGTGGGAGAACAAGGTCTCCACCAGGCTCCTGGAGGGGCAGGCGGGCTGCCTCTCGCTGGTCCCCGTCTCCGTTTTTTCCTCTACCGCTTCCCGCCGTCCCTGCTCGTCCCAGGCGAGCTGCTCGCCGGCTCCGCGCCCCCTCGCCCTCCCATCCCCGCCCCTGCCTGACCGCAGCCCGTGCCCTTACCGAGGGGCTGCACTGCCGCTGTGGGTTAGGGGCTCGCCCCGCCCGACCCCTCCCCACCAACCCCTGCTCTCCACCTGCCGCTGTGGGGCCGCCGCTCTGTTCTGCGTCCGCCGGCCAGCCGCTCCTGGACAATGCATCTCCCCCATCAGCTTATGCACCGGCTCCTCCTCCGCTCCGCCTGTCCCGTCCCATCCCTCCCATCTCTCGCCGTGCCCTCATCCCTCTGCTGTGGCGTCCGTCTCGTCGTGCCCCAGGTCTGCTCTTTCTGCACTGTCCCCGCTGCTTGGCATTCTCCCTTCTCATCATCGCTTTCACATCACCACTTGTGTAAGTGTCCCGTCCTCAGGTTTTACCGTCCCAAGGAGTTCAACTCCGGACGGGTAAAAGGCTATGAACAGGTTGGGTAGGTTGCTGTTTTGGACAGCAGAGAAAAATACAAGCTTTACTTATTTGCTGTGATGACAGTAAATTCTTCCTTTTGTCTGTATTTTACCATCCCCTTCAGATGTTTACTGTAATTTTTCAGTATTGAGCTCTGACCCAGTTCCCTTGATACAATATACAGTTTCCAGTAGAAAAGAAAGCAAGGCATTGTGAAGCACGTTAAATCACATTAATTATAGTATAATTTGCATCATATTTATTGAAGATACAAAGAATAAATTATCATTAGGAATAGCCCTCTGAACTGAGTACAATCAATATATTTTTGATTCATAGAGAAATGTGTGCTGTTACATGCTTGCTTAGGTGTAAGATGCTATTCAGAAAATAGATATTTTTTTCAAAAACTGATCACCACAAAATAGTTGCTTTTGTTATTCTACTTTCAAAATATTTTTCAGTCTGAAAAGCACAGCTTCTTGAGGAGAAAAATATAACTTTTTGCAATTAGTTCAGTGTTCTGAAAGCTAACGTCAGAAATCATACAGGACAAGTTTATAGAAACAGTGGCTTCACATAAACTTTATTCAATGTGATATGTATGTTCTGCATTATTCTTGGCAAAATTATACTGCCTTATAGACTGCTTTGGGAGTCTGCCTTTTATTCTTTTAAGAAGTAGGAAGAAATAATTTTTTTTTTATTATTATTATTATAAAAAAAAAAGAACTATGGAATTTTGTGACTAGGCTAACATAAAAATTGTCATATAGGTACCTCTATATACATTCAGGAGGTTCAATAGAATGATACACATGAAAGAACACTTGTTATGCATAGAATAATTTTTGAACAGCAGTGTCTCACACTGTTGATGTTGCAGGGGAAAGAACATCTTGACCGTAGCAAGAATAAAAGTTGTCTTCATAAACCCCATCTGTGGAACTGATATTAAAAGAATGCTTTCAAAAGGCCCCATCCAGTTCTGATATGACATTAAAATATAAAAATCTGAAGTCCTTCTCTGGCTACTGAATTTCTGGGTTGTTGTTTTTTTAAAAGCTGCAATATTTCTCTTTTCTCCCAAGCCTTCCTTTTCTCAGAAGAGACAGCAGTTCATCTCCAGCACCGTTCATCTCCTTGCTTGTTTTGGTTTTCTCCTGGTGTTTTCATGCTTAGTCAGCTCACCATCATGCCTGTTGGTTGCCACCGTCTTGCGTCCTCATTTCCCCTTGCCCAAATGCCTCTCTATCAATGACCTTGATGAGGGGATGGAATGCATGCTTAGCAAGTTTGCAGATGACACTAAATTGGGTGGGTGTGTTGATCTGCCTGAGGGTTGGGATGCTCTGCAGAGGGATCTGGCCAGGCTGGAGCAATGGAAATGAAACTAACTGCATGAGGTTCAACAAGACCAAGTGCAGGGTCCTGCATTTGGGGCATAACATCCCCCTACAGTGTTACAGACTTGGGGAAAAGTGGCTGGAAAGCTGCACTTCAGAGAAGGACTTGGGGGTGCTGGTAAACAGCTGACTGGATATGAGCCAGCAGTGTGCCTAAGCAGCCAAGAAGGCCAACAGCATCCTGGCATGCATCAAGAACAGTGGCCAGCAGGAGCAGGGAGGTGCTTGTACCCCTGTACTGTACTGGTGAGGCCTCACCTTGAGTACTATGTCCAGTTTTGGTCCCCTCATTACAAGAAAGATGGTGAGATACTGGAACAGGTTCAGAGAAGGGCAACTAAGCTGGTGAAGGGTCTGGAGAGTTTCTCCTATGAGGATAGGCTGAGGGAGCTGGGATTGTTTAGTCTGGTGAAGAAGAGGCTCAGGGGGGACCTTATTGCTCTCTACAACTACCTGAAGGGAAGTTATAGGGAGGTGGGGGTCAACTTCTTTGCCCTAGTTAAAGATGACAGGATGAGGGGCAATGGCTTCAATTGCGCCAAGGGAAATTTAGGTTAGATATCAGGAAGAATTTCTTTACGGAGAGGGTGGTTAGGCATTGGAATGGGCTGCCCAGGGAGGTGGTTGAGTCCCCATCCCTAGAGGTGTTTAAGAATCACATAGACGTGGTGCTGGAGGACATGGTTTAGGGATACTGGCAGTGTAGGGTCTCTTTTCTTGAAGGTCTCTTCCAGCCAAATCATTCTATGATTCTATGATTCTATGAAGTCCAGGCAGCTTTCATGGCCTGCATCTTGGAAGACATATTCTCCAAAGACCTGTTTCCTTACAGTCACTTTCCTACTCTTTCAGGACTAAGAAAGGTAAGAATTCAGAGATAGTGGAAATAGTGGGGGTCCCAAAAGGAAAACAAGACCAACTCTCTGCTGCTAATGACTTGTCTGATAAAGTTCAGAGAATAACAGAATGTTAGAGGTTGGAAGAGACCAAGAGATCATCCAGTCCAACCCCCAGAGTTCAACATTAACAAGGCCATGTAAATGTGAATACCTGTAAATTCACCAGAAATATGTTTACTACTTACATTATTTGTCTAAATGTTATAAATTAAATACTGTTCATGTTTTCTGCTGTCCTTCCTAGTTTCAGTTTTATTACCTGCCAAATATACTCAGTTCTCTTAACAGCAATGGTATTTATGATGAATTGTCCTAAGTTGTCATTATTCAAGGAAAAATATTTCAGAATGACTCGGAAGTGGAAAGCAGCCATATGGAGTCCAACACAACAGGTCGCAGAAGCAACTGATAGCCAAGGTGAGTCAAGTCAGTTTGCTGAAATCAAAGCTGTGCAGCTGGCTCTTGACATTGCCGAGCGAGAGAAGTGGCCGAAACTTTATCTATATGCTAACTCGTGGATGGTGGCCAATGCACTTTGGGGGTGGCTAGACCAATGGAAAAAGGCTAAGTGGCAACATAGAGGAAGGCCCATCTGGCCTGCCGAACTCTGGAAAGACATTGCTGCCAGGACAGGAAAGCTAATTGTCAGAGTCCAACATGTGGATGCTCGTATGCCTAAAATCTGGGCCAATGAAGAAAACCATAACAATGCCCAGGCAGACCAGTCTGCCCAGCTACAAGTGTCAAAGGTGGTTTTGGACTGGCAGCACAAAGGAGAGTTGTTTTTAGCCTGATGGGCCCATGATGCTTCAGGTCACCAAGGTAGAGATGCTACCTATAAATGGGCACGAGATCGAGGGGTGGACCTAACTATGGACATTATTTCCCAAGTCATCCATTAATGTGAGATGTGTGCTGCAATTAAGCATGTCGAGAAAGTGGAGCCCCTGTGGTATGGTGGGAGGTGGACTAAATACCAGTATGGAGAGGCCTGGCAGATCGACTACATTGCTCTCCCATGGACCCGCCAGAGTAATCACTATGTGCTTACCATGGTGGAGACAAACAGTGGCTGGTTGGAGACCTACCCCGTGCCTCATGCCATCACCCAGAATATCATCCTGGGTCTTCAGAAACAAATCCTGGGGTGACATGGCACTCCCAAGCAGATTGAGTCTGACAATGGGACTCATTTCAGAAACAAACTAGTTGCCACCTGGACCAGGGAACATGGGATCGAATGGGTGTTTCACATTCCCTACCATACGCCAGCTGCCGGAAAAGCGGAGAGGTGTAATGGGTTGCTAAAGATCACCTTAAAGGCTTTGGGTGGAAGGACATTCAGGAACTGGGAGCAGCACCATGTGGCTTGGCAACATCAGAGGTTCTGTCAACTGAGCTGGCCCTGCCCAGTCAGAATCCCTTCACACCACAGATGGTGATAGGGTCTCAGCAGTGCACCTCAGGGGTATGTTAGGAAAAACTGTTTGGGTCAACCCTGCCTCTAGCAAAGACAATCCCATTCATGGGATTGTCTTTGCTCAAGGGCCTGGCTGTACATGGTGGATAATGCAAAAAGATGGGAAAACATGATGTGTGCCTCAGGGAAACCTAACCATTGCCTAAACACACATAGAGAGCAGTAATCCTGGAAAGACTGTAATGCTCATGCACAACAGAAACATTAGTAAAAACAGAACATCTTTCGTGTCTACTGGGAACAAGCCTGTTAAGAAATGAATACCTTTTAGATCAGGGAAATAAAGAACAAAATCCTGGAGGGGTGTCCTCCAGTTTCTCTCTGGCCTGGCTAAGGTACTTTGGGTTATAAACTCCCATGGGTAGTTACTTACATTCTGATAATAGCGGATTCCTTGGTAGATACTAGTAAAGAGGACTACTGGCATGGAATACATGATATCGTAAATCCAGTATATTAATGACAGGCTGGCCGGAGAAATTCACCCTGAGAAACAGCAGGGCAGGCTCTGAACTGGTGCCGAAATCTTTCCTCCCGAAACCATGTCGGCAGCAGCCCCTCCGGAAAACCACACCTTTTCTGTTCCTGTCCACCTTTCAGTCCTGGCTGCCCCCCCAACCTAGCCAACCCCAGCCTGTGAGAAACAACTTCTGTGACCCCTTGACCCCAGTGGGTTTTTTTCGGATGGGCAATTCTTCTGGGAGATGACATGTCAGTCAACGCGTCAGAGACACTCCGAATCTTGTCCCTCGAACAGCTTCT
>JANHGL010007099.1:0-12270 GCA_024611195.1 Ceyx melanurus | reverse complement strand
GAAGAGGAGACTGAGGAGGGAGCTCAGCAGTGTCTGTCAAGATGTTCAGGGCAGTGTAGGGAGGATGGAGCCAGACTGCTCAGTGCCATCCAGTGACAGGACAAGAGTTAGTCTTAATTTTCTTTATTGAACTTAATTCTATAGTTACCCAATATACATAACGTACTCCGTGCATGTGGCTCTAAAGTAGAATTTCAATGAAGAAAAGTGACATGCAAAGCCTTTAATAGTATTAACTAAATCTGGCCCAATGATAATCGATTAGACTCTCAAGGTTTCAATTCTATGAGCAAGAAGTTTTGGCTTTGCATATAAAAATGCATTTCCTGTTTTCTGTGACAGGGTTTTTGGGGTAATGCCCTCAGCACTGGCCAAACAAAGCACTCAGTGGATTGCAGGGGGTTTGTGTTGATGTGCATCATTTAGGAGCCAGATTTATCCTGTTGGAAATCTTTCAGTGTCAGGAGATGACTTCTGCTGTTGATAATTTAAACACAGTCTAAGTGCCAGTTAAGCATCTTGAGATCTTCTGAGAACAGAAGGAACAATTTCCTTCTACAACCAGCTTTTGTTTAAAGAAGTGGAACCCTTTATCAGCTGTGCAAATGTAAACATGTATATTCCAGTACATGTGAGTATAGTGCCATTTTAGTGACAGGTCACAGATTTAATTAGCTCTACAAAGGCTCAATTTGAACTGATGAGGCTTCCTTTGGGCTTGGTCTACTGGTTAACACTGAGTGCCATGGTCTAGCTGGGTGTGGTGGTGTCAGCTCTTAGGCTGCACTTGAGGATCTCAAAGGTCTGTTCCAGCATCAACAATCATTCTGTGTGATTTTGTGTAATTAACATCTGTCTGTAAGGCTTTATTTTGGAGAGAGCTTGAAAGCTGGAAATGCAGAAGTATCAACTTAGCCAAATAAGTGGTTTCTGAATAATAATCATTCCACAGTAGATTTACATTAAATGCTACACCTCTGCATTGTGTGTCAGAGTCTTGACTTTGTTCAGATCTTTAGATATTTTGAAAAGTTTTTGTGTAAGCTTTGCCATAACTTACAATTGAGATGAACTAAAAGAAATGAGCAGTGTTGGTATGCAACTGACAGAACTGCTGAATACTGTTTTCTTTCTGAGCAGAACAGCTTGGCAGCAGATGAAGGGACTAGAGTGATCTTTACAATACAGGGAGAGAGAGGACTCGTGGTTAAAGAATATAATGAAAATCTTTGTTGGGCCTTAAAAGGCATTACATATATTAAAGCACTTGTGAGTTGCAATATCCATTTTCTAATCTTTATTCAGAATATTGCTTGCTTGATATGACATCTACTCTTTGGTAAAGTCTATAGATGAAGCACCAGCTCCCAGAAGCAGTATAACCATATTACTTAATTGTGAGGCTCAAACTAATTACTGGGAGGCATAGTAAATTAATCAAATTAAATGTCTACTCTGACTTTCTTTTTCCTTTTCTTTCATACCTTTCTCAGGTATATAAGATGTGTAATCAAATAATCTAGGAGTCAGACACTGCTGAGGAGAGTGGTCTAGCTCTGTCAACTTCCATTTTACTGGGCTCAGTGATCACATAATGTGATGAGTTACTTTAAATCTGGAAGGAAACTAAAACAGGTGGAAGAAAATGTTTAGTAATCCATCTTTACATCTGATAGCAGAGATTGAATACCTACTTTATTAAAGGATATTGTACATATAAATGTTGATTTATTGGTCTGTGAAAGATTTTCTTTTTTATCAGTTCATTCTCTTAGATACAGCTTAAGTCTTTAGTGGCCTGACCAAGTTTGATTTTTACTCTGTGTAGAGAAGATGTGTAACAACAGTGCTCATGAAACACTTGAGAAACTGACAAAGTGTGGCAGTGCAGTCCCTCACCTGAACGCCTAATAAGCACATCCTAAAAATGTCAAATCTTACTCTGAAGATTGGAATAGCTTTAGGCAGCTTGCAGCATTCTGGGGAAAGCCATAGAGAGATAGATGGAAATAGTTGCATATAATTACAAGTGACAAAATTAAATAGTTAATTAATTTAGTTAAACTTAGTTAAATAATAAATGCAAAGTTTTGAATCTCGCTATTAAAAATTATGTGCCTGTTTATGTATTTTGTTTATTAAAAATAAAACAAACCCTAAACCACAACAAATTAAAAATTACAACTAGTGTACTAGGTTGGTGATAAAACACACTTATTGAAACCAGACACTTCAAAGTGTTGTTCTTCCTTTTTTCCATGTGCACAGATAGGCTAATTTGTTTTACCTTCTTGCATCTTGCCTTTTTCATCTTCTAAAAATATTGATATAAGAGATCTGTATGTGAGGCATTGAATTAAAAATAATTGGGGCCTATAAGCTTGTGGTAATGACCAAAGGGGGACAAAATGATCAAAAGATGCGAAAGTCACTATCGAGTAACAAAAATAACTTTGAGCACTTAGTATTTAATACCAACAAGCATGTTAATGGGATGTTAAATAATTATATTATCTGCTTGTTGGAGGAAAACTTTATAGCAGACAAAATCTTTATTAAAATATTTCACATTTTCAAGGTTTTTTAGCTTTTCTTTTTATTTCTTTTTGCTTTGGCTTATGTGAATTGTCTCTTTGTCCCACTGGATATGAGTAGCATTGAGCTAAATGAATTAGACTGATCCATATATCAGTGTGAGTTGGTTATGAATTCAGGATGATTGCAATGTTCAATGGGATACTTCAAAACAGGAAGCCTAGCAGATTAGAAAGAAATGTCTTTCATTCCCAGGTTTTATTTGGCTTGTCTATTAATGTGCATAATCATTAGGAAAATTAAAAAGTCTTTGCTGCTTGTGTATTGACTATTGAAGTAGTCCATAGGTGCACTTTTAGATTAGTCTTAAGACTTTGAATTCAATCTGTGAATGACTGGAATACAGGAAACTCTGCCATGTCACCAGCCCCCCTTCTTTTGGGGAGGATCTTTGATACAAAAACAGCTGCAGCTTCTGTTAAGTGTTTACATGCAGCCAAGCAAGACAGAACAGTTAAAATGTAATGAACTGATAGAAATTGTGATCTCCATTATAAAATAATCACCTGAGAGGAGTAGTCGTGTGTTCCTGAAGTGACATTCAGTGCAGTATCAGTATCTGAAAGAAATAAGTTTTCAGAATGAAATTGAGGTTATGTGGCGACTTCTTAACTGTCAGATAAAGTTTTCTGAGGACAAAATGCAATGAGAGAGTAGCCTTAAATTCAAAGTTTTGGTAGTTTTGGACATCATCACATCTTTTTCTAGACAAATATGGCTCCTCTTCCAAG
Source organism: Ceyx melanurus (assembly GCA_024611195.1). Lineage (NCBI taxonomy): Eukaryota > Metazoa > Chordata > Aves > Coraciiformes > Alcedinidae > Ceyx > Ceyx melanurus. Next base: position 8,944 of record JANHGL010007099.1, on the reverse strand, counting down.
CTGCACAAATATTTAATACAAATACTGTAATAAATCCTTATAAAACTGAAGTTACAGTTTAAAAAGTAGTTAATTACTTGTAATGACCTAAGACAAATAATGTTGCCTGCTCCCAACCATCTGTAATATTGAGTTATCAAAACTGGAATTTTTCTATGACCTTAAAATGTTATCATAAATTCTGCCAAACTTTTTTTTTGTTACAAATTCAGTATGTTGAGCATATATATTCAGCAATACAAAATGTTAGAATAGCTGAGCACCATATACTCCAGATGGTTCCTCCTACATAGATACTGGAAACTCCATCATATGTACTGTAGATGAGTCAATAAAGGCTTTATATTACAGTGAGAGGCTCTTAGTCGTTACACTGAGTTGCAATTAGTAGGATTTCTTCCAAAGTTTTCATTTTTTTTTCTGCTTGTTTATCAATTAATTAAATTCACTACAGAAAGCTGTAGCTTTATTTTAGCAGGAATATTAAAGGTATCATTTACATTTAACAGGCTAAAGGAGAGTTTCCTGCTCTGTCAACTGTGTGAAAGGATGTTTTGGTGAGGTGGGTGTTGGTCTCTTCTCCCAGGTAACTAGTGATAGGACAAGAGGAAATGGTCTTAAGATGTGCCAGGGGAGGTTTAGGTTGAATATTAGTAAAAATGTTTTACTGAGTGGTTAAGCATTGGAAGAAAAATGAGACATTGTCAATTAGGAGACTGATAATATGTTCTACACATACACTGTTTGGACTGACAAAACAGTTTCCCGGGAAACGAGGGAGATGGATGAAGACAAATGCCTGTATACATCCAGGACATTAATTAGCAATACCTGGGACTAGTAACGAAGCAGCTGCACAGCAGAAAGCAGCATGTACTTCTGCCTGACCAACAGCAGTCTCTTTGCTGGGGAAGGCAAGTCTGGATCTAAGGGATATAGGTCTAGATCCCCCCTAGAAAGGGGGACAGGCTACTAAAGGGTCTGATCTTGTATATTTTAAACCAACCCATCATCCACATCCATCACAGATGGTTTACTTTGTCCCAGCTCTTGATAGGGCTTTAGTTTTGTCTTACACAGAAAGAAGAATCTAGAGGCCAGGATTAAATCTGTATCTGTTCTGATAGATTTAAGATGATGGCATTCCTTTCTGCAGAGGAATTTATGTGGCTTTTTCCATCCTGTTGTGTAGAGGACTGAATAAAGTTTTATATTTAGGAAGTACTTTCTAATTAATTTTGCTCATCAAACTGTTAATGCTTCAGCTTTGAAATTAAGATGTTCAGAAGATGCTCTTAATGAACTAGTGATGCACATCATATTGCTGGATCATTCATTACAAACAGCTATATGACCTAACAAAAGGAAAGATACCAGATGTTTCCCTTTGTAAGTACTGAGTATTTCTAGTTGATTTTTCTCTACTTTTATGACTTCTCCAAGATTGTATTTCCAATTTTCAAAATTTGATTCATTTAATATTTTTGAGCATTTTAGTGTAATTTAGCCAGATATCTAAACCAAGAGTATAGAGAAAAGATAGGAAGTACATGGCCTCAATCATGGTGCAGTTATTACAAGCAGAAGATGTTTGTTAAGATCAAACACACAAATCTTGCAAAAGAGAACTTGTACAAATTCTTGGGAGGGAAAGTAGAAAGGAATAACACGAAGACAAGGAGGGCTGAGAGGAAAGCAGCACTCAAACTGCTGACTAAAAGCACTTCTTGAAGGAAAGGGCCAGAAACACAGTCCAAAACAAATAGAAAATACAGCACAACGGTTGAAAGAAAAATGCTCTGGAAGAATTTACTGCCTTGTGGCTAGAGATGACATTGAAAGTAGCATGGACACAAGTTGATTAAGCCGCTGTCAACATATTTGGCCCCAGGAATCAGTTACTATTGATTTACAGCATACAGTAAAAAAGAGAGAAACTTAGGAGAAGAGCTGTATTCAGTAAATTCTATTAGCATATTCACTGCAAAGGATGAAAAAAACAAGGTGGAATTATTGTAAGGAAAAATTCACATCAAAAGACTCTGTTAGAACAAAAAGTGTCCTCTGTGTTGCAAGCCCAAGCCCATGAGAAAAATTAAAATGTAACTAAGAAATAATTTATTATTATTATTTTACTTTCTGCATCCTTAAAGTAGTGGCATATTAAAGGTAGTTTTTTAAAAAAACAGTATTTAGTATATAAAATCATTAAGTTGGTAAAAATAACATGTTTATTTCGCTCATGAGACATTCCCATTGTGGTTATTTAGGCATTCAGAAATAGAAACACAAGCCCTCTCCTCTGAATAAGCGACAGGCTTCTCAATTGTTTAGACCATATATGAATACATGAAGCAGAACATGTTGTGCCTGTCACAGGGGGAACCAGAGCTACCAAAAGTATTGTCAAAGGCTATCACAAAACATCTTGCAAAAAAAAAGATGTAGATGGTGTGACTAGAAACAGAGATACAGAAGCTGTCAGCAGCTATAGGTCAAATGAATGGACTATCAGCTAAAATAAAATTAAAGTACAGATAGTTAATGTACAATACCAAGATTTGGGAAATTGATGTTTTAGTAAAATTTAATTAGGTAAATTCTATACACAATCCTAGAATAGTATCATAAAGACATCTGCTGCTTTCCTACATGATGTAAGGAAAACCATTGTTACACTTTATGTGCATAGAAGTATCATCTACCAACTTAAGCACACACTTTCACAGAGATGCAGCCTGACCTGTAGTTCACCCTTGTCCATGTTATTCTTTTAATAGTTACAGTGGGATACATAACACCACATTTTCCTTTTTCTTATAATTTTTTCTGGTTGGATATTTGTCTTGTGAACTGTGTGAGGTGAATCACTCCATGGAACCAGGATATTTTTTTCCTCAAGCAAAACAGAGGTAATAAACAATGTATGTTTCATTTCTTGATTGTTTAGTACTTTTGTAGCATCTATAATTTCCCTTTATTTTCTTTCCAGCCTAACACACGTAGAATAAAACATGCAGTTGTCTGTTCTTGCTTTGAAAACCAATAAATACTTTAAGAAGCTGGAGTTGCTGAGATGAGAATTTAGAATTAACAGGGGTTTGGAACATTTGCCAGAGGTCAACTCTTCCATGTTTAAAACAGACAAACTCGAGCTAGGTATAGTGTGCTGTGAAAAGGGATGAGGAGTTCAGGAGAATCGTAGAAAAGAAAGGTAAAATACCCATTTGGTGATCTAATAAGCAATGTGTGCAAGAGGATATGGTAGTAATGCTGTCATAAATGAGAAACAGTAAGGCAGCACTGTCTTGTAGGATAAATTGTCCTTCCTAAAGTTAATCAGTCTACCCCTCACCTAGTGTGGCATGTTAGATAAGAACAAAGCAGCGTCTCTGAGGAGGGAAGTGAGTGCAGGAGCTAGTCAGGTGGTCCAAATACCAGAATCACAGTGACAGTCCCTCTGACCACTCTGCTTCCTCAGTTACTACAGATGAACAACTCTGATTATACAGCCTCAAAAAGGGAGTGCAAGTGCCAGATAACTCACTCAGATTATTTTGCTTCTAAGCATGTTTAGGTAGAGAGAACCATGTGTAACCCCATGCTCATATGCAATCACCCCACATAAGCAGCTGTCTGAAGTACCAAGTTCTTTAACAGACTCATTCAATAACACAAGTTTAGGACCTGCTTGTCTGTTCCTGCAGGATTGTTGCTGTGGATTTGCTGGGAACTTTCTACTTCAGAAACTTGTTTCTGCAGGAATGTTTTCTTTCTGCAAAGTCAGTGAATAGTTTCTGCTGAGCTTTGTGATCCTACAGACATTTAACAGCCCTTTCATCCACCATGTAAGTTTCCTCTGTATGTGCTGTCCCTTTACTAAGGAGAGTACTAAATGAACTACATCTTGCTTGAGTTAGCTGAAAACAACTGAATGAAATACAAATATAATGTAAGAAGAAATTACCTTATGATCCCTAGTATTAATATTAGTTTTTATTTTGAAGTGTTCACCCCTCTCTAAACAGAAGCTATCAAAAGGTCCTTCAAAGGCAAGGAAATATTCTCAGTGAAATATTTCTGGCCCACACTGCATCAAATGAAATGCTGCCTACATGAGGTTGTGCTGAAATACTCAGTTTAGTCCTGTGAAAACAGTGCTGGTTTTGAGAGTAGGCATTTTAATTTGGGATATCTTAGATGCTTAATCTTTTTAGAAGCCCAAATAGTTGTGTAGAGATAATACGACCTCTTGGCTCCCTTCAACACCCATCAGAAAAACTTCTTAAAATTTATCTTCAGCATCACAGTCTGCCTTGTAGGGCTCATTAATGTTCCAAACTTCTCATCTTACACTGCACAGATATAACTGAACAGACTTATCATTGCAACTGTTAAGAGTTCACATATGGTCACAATGTAAATGGCATTTTCTTACTGAAATAACTTTAGAAGAAAAGTTAATAAATATTCTCTCACTATCATGTAATTTTAGCCCATTAGAAAATTCCTTTTACCTTCTGCTTTCAATTCTTACTTAAAGTGACCACATAAAGAAGCAACTGAAACATCTTGAACTTTACCTCCTTTCAACAGTGAGAAGATTCATGTTAGGATAAATAATTGATCTTATAGTAGCTCAAAGGCTGAACATTTTTCATGACTCTTATAAAGTAGTTCTGGAAAAAGCAATTTTTTTTTGAGGAGTACAAGGCAAACTGTTCTTCATAGAATAAAGACTTTCTAATTTTTTTTAAAAAAATACAAAGGTATCACCTACTTAGGAAAATTCTTACTGTCCAGTTGAATGAACTGTAAAGAGCTCTCAAATTCATAAAATAGGGAACAAGGAAGAAGAGGAATGTTACTAGAGGTTGGTAAAGGAATAGACTGAATATTCAGACAGCAGAGATGGAAATCAGTATATTAATTTCAGAATATTTGAATGGCCTCTTGAATGTAATAAGAATTATGTAGAATGAAATCCTAATATAAACTGAAGCAAATTTCTGATAATTTGTAGTTGAGGTTTATTTTTATGGAAAAAAAATGGCTCATTTCATACCTGTATGTTAACCATTAAGTTAAGGAAGGAAGAGCAATGTGCTGCTGTTAATTCAGCTGTGGAGAAATGAATATTTTTACAAATGTACTCTTATCTGCCACTGGAATCAATTGCTTATTGGATTATGTAACAAGTCACCTTTGTATTTTGGGACACTTGATCATCTGTAATATGTAACTGGAAGTTCCACTGCTTTCCAACTGTGCCAAATAATGGAAATTCATTGGCCCTAATAGCTTGTTTGCTTATAGTTAGCAAGAAAGAAAATGTCTTTTTGTCTCCAAATAGTCCTAGATTACATTTATCTTTAGGATTATATTTGCAACTAGGATTTTTGGAAACAGAATAATAAACTAGGGATAACTTCAACATCCAAACTCAGAATAAAGACACTGAATGAAAAGATGGAGGGTTTTTTCTGCTCATCAGCTCTCACTGATCTCTTAGCACTAAAATGCAAAGCAGGTGATCATATTTGCTACTTCTATCAGGTGAGATACATCCTTGTATCACTTAAAGAGCTCTGATATTTGCTGAGCTGAGTTCTTGGTTTTGTTTTGTTAAGTGTCCATCATAGTAATGCAATAGTCAGGGAGCCCATGAGCAGCTACACTGCTTGAAGGAACTAATTAATTAAACAAGGTTGAATAGAACAGCATGGAACAGAAGATATTTAAAGTACCTATTTCCCCCCTCTCTGTTTCTGCACCGTAGTGACTAATGTTTATTAAGTCCCCATAGTGAGATGCTGAGATATTTTTCTCAAGGTTCCATGCTGCTTTAAAAGGAAACAATGGCTTGTGGTAAAGTCAACTCATGCTGAGATACATTAACTGCACCATGTTATCAGCTGATAATGGTGCTATTAACACATTACCCACTGTGCATCTTTGTGAATGAGGATCTTTCCTTCTTAATGGAACTGAGTTTTCTTTGAAAGGGCAAGTGTTGGGCATTTTGACACCATTTTGGAGGAGGGTGATGAATGCAGCCACCTTTATTGCTTGTGTGGGGTGGGTTTTTTTTGGTGGATCCTCCCTCTTGAAACTTCAGGAAATACATTGACTTTTATTCTGTTGTCTTGCTTTGAGATTTCATTGGGACTATGCAAAGGGCATAATTCTTACAATGAACGAAAAATACAGAAATATGTTGGACAATTGCTGCACTCTGAATTCTGAACATTCCAAAAGGGCAACAAAGACAACAATAAATAAAGATTTTTAGATTGTATACTTGAAAGGCAGTTGCTTAAGTACAGCTGTACATTTATTTTCTAGTTAGGTAGCACTGGTCAAGAAGCCCAGTGTCCTAAAGCAGAGTCAGAGGTAAATACCCTTCCAGTAAAACCAACATAATCAGTAAGCCTATACAACCACACATGACTAAATAAAACAATATATGCTCTTCCTAAAAGCAGTTATTCAACACTGCTAAGATTTTCATGCTGTGTTTGCTTCGTTCTGAATCTGAGGCCATGGCATGAATAATGATGTAATCATTCTTCAAATACATGGAAACAAATGACAGTACAATTATGTGATTAAAAATGAATGCTATTTCTGCTTTCTCATGGATGAAATATATGCACTTACTGCTCAATTTGTAAACTTACATTGGCAAAACCAATGTAATATTTTTAATTTATGATCAATTAATGAACTTTCAATGAAAGGCAAATTAAAGTGCTTTTTAAATTTTGACACTACAACAATCCAGGGAATAGTATTGCAGAGTAGAAAACACTGAATGAATTCTATTAATTCGAGATTTAGTTCTCTGCTCACAGCTTCTAACATTTTCTGGAATGCACTTCCAGATGAAACTAAATAAACAGTTTGATGAAAAATTAAAAATAAATAGGTGCATCTTGATGGAAGCTAATAAGGCTGCTATCTTGTTTTGTTAAGAAAAGAGAGCAAAGAGTGAAAACACCAGCTGATACATTTAAATATATGTATTTTCAATAAACCAAAGAACAAGAAAACATTTACTTTTGAAAAACAATATAATGTTGTAAATGGACGTTGCTTGTTAATTTCACTGATACATAAAGATCAGCACACACAGGACAAATCAAGTTTAAGAACTTCAGAAATGCCATTTTTAGTATGATGAATATTGTAGAAACTGGATTTGTTTTGTGTGTGTGAGGAAATTGCATGTGAGGAAATTAAGGGAAATATCAATATCATAACATACTTAGATTTCATTACAAAGTGGTGGCTCTTGAAATACCTACCTCAGTGTTGTGCCTCATTGTGTATCACATTAAGGAAGTGATGGCTGGAATGGTCAATAAATTCCTTGCATTACTTGATTGTGTAGATGCATCTGTGACATCATTCATGCATAATTTATTAGCAAAAGATGAGACATTCCAGAAGCTGTTAATTTGGTTTTTTTTTTATTCTTCATTCTTCTTTCTGAAAGAGAACAAGATTTGGAAGCTAAGTGATTATGTTCCACTTAGGGCTGAATATTCAAGATAATAGGATAGAAGGAAAGCAGCCAAAAGCATTGAATAATTTTTGGGACTGGACCCCTGCTAGTGTCCTCCCCATTGCAGTGTAATATTATTAGCTTAAACATGTGCTTTGAAAGTAATTTCCTTAATGGTAGTGCACTGTATTATTGTAGGTACTCTTCTGTAGAGCCCCCTGAAAATCTTTTATTGCCTGATAATTTGAATTACATTCATTTTCTACTGAGTGAAAATGTGTTTAGAACAATAAAAATAATTTGACTTGAAGATACCATACAGCTAAAATGCCAAGAATACCATGCCCATGAATGAGAAAAGTATATTGTGACAATTCATGTCACATATCTGGCAATTTGGCTATCAGAAAAAAATGGGATGCAAGCATAACTTCAAGAAATATTAATCTAGCTGTGCTACATTCACATTTTAATTCTATATCTATTTTACAGTGATGCTAGTCTGTCAGTATTTCTGCTTATTTCTACAATATGGTTAAAAAAATGAGTCTTTTTACATGCCTATGTTAGAACTTATTTGGTTTAACATAAAAATACAGTCTGTTTCTGGAATTGTTTCTTCTACTTGACAGTTTCTCAGTGTGGGTTTTAGTCTTCTCTGTGCACCATTTAATCAATACAAACATTTGAAACACAATTTTATAGGACATTCATTGAAATTTGAGTCCTGATAATGGAAAAGAAAAAAATACTCTCCACATTTACTCTGCTTTTGAGCAAGGATAACTGGTCCCACTCTCCATCTCAAACTGAGAACTTTCAAGATGTATTTGCAGCCCACAGACATGAAAACCCTTATCCATGGTAATAGTAAAAACTTTTTTTTTTTTTTATTTTGAGTTTCATATTTTTCTTTCCACTCCACACCTTTCTTTGCTCACTCTTTTTGCAGGTCAATTAGGGGCCATATATTGTTGTTTCAGACAGAAAATGGTGCTGAGAGATGCTTTGCAGCAGGTTAGTAATATTCCTTGTAATGAGGTCATGGGAACAGGGAGACAAAAGATGCATCTTTGCAGCCGAGAGGGACATCTGCTGTAGCCTGATGGAGTCCAAAGTTCTGGCAAGGAGAACTTGTCATGTGATGATTAGTTTCCAAACATCTTTTTATGCCAAATAATGTTTGCTCATAAAACTTGCTACAGCCATCTCTCCCCAAGGCTTAGCAGAACAAGCTGTGTGACAATAGAAAGTTGCTGAGTATAAGCACTTGCAGTAAATAAATATGAGTTCACAGGCAACACAGTTTAGAAGAGAAGCAGATTTGAGGAACGGAGCAGAAGGCTTCTAACCAACATGTACACGAGCATGTATATGACTGTGTATATAAAAATATACAAAAATATATTAAAAAAAATAAAAAATTATAGTTTAAAT
>JANHGL010007098.1:40347-65790 GCA_024611195.1 Ceyx melanurus | reverse complement strand
GGGTCTCAGCAGTGCAGAGTAGAGGGGGAGGAGAACCTCCCTTGCCCTGCTGCCCACACTTCTCCTCATGCATCCCATCCATTGGCCTGCCTGCGTGCAAGGTTGCAGTCATTTCTGGAGATGTTAAATACAGCAGTTTTGTTTGACATGCAAGGAGCCAACAATTACACTGTTTCTAGAAAATACAATACTAAAAAAAAGTATTATTTAGGGATCAAAAAATCTGAACCATGACAGCAGATGAAAGAGAAAGACAAACTGCATAGGAAGGCACCACAATACTGAGCCCAAGTGGCCAGCTTGATCCTCTGATAATACTGGAATTCATCCTGCACATCAACAGCCATCCAGATACAGGACCAGATGTGGGTCTGGGCTGGCAAGAGCCTGCTGAGCTACATCCCCTGTGGCAGAAGGGCTGTCTAGCAAGAGAGGAGAGCCCTCAGACCCATGGGAGCTGAAGACAAGGATTCCAGTCCTCTCAAGGGAGAGGAACCTGGTGGGAGGTAAGCCAAAGGACCACAAACCTCTGCAGAACTTATCTGAGAGGGAAAAAGGCTGAGCCAGAACTAGCCAGAAGGACCCAATATTTAGAGAGAAGAAACTTACCAGGCTTTTGGAGGTTTTACACAATTTAATTGACCTTTAAGCAGTGCTTGACAGGATAACTGCAATAATGTTTTCACAAGCAAAGCCTGAAGAGAAGCTGTTAGTCCTGAGACACATAAAAAACTGGTCTGATTATTGAGAAGACTAAAATAGGGACCTGGAGTACCAAAAGAGTAATATACTATCAGATACACCCTGACAGAGTAAGATAGCCAGAACTCACATGGCAAATATTTCAGAGTGAATATTACCCTCATATAGTTCCTCTGTAATTTGGGTAAATCTCAGCAAATTCACCATGCATCATGAATAAGCAGATCCTTAGCCACAGCAGGGGTCACCAAGCAGGCAACCTCAGTGCCATGGTGGCATATCCAGTTTGGTCCTGGACTCAGAGGCACCAACACACACCAGGAGTGAATACAGATCTATTGATTCCCAGGGCTGGAAAGAACTCCTCTAGCAGACTGTGCAGTTCCTACATTGATCATGGCAACAAGCACATCTAGGGGAAAATATTTTCTGTAAGGATTGTTGCATCTAAGCCTTTAAGGTCCTTCATGACTATATAATCCTGTTTTATGAGATTAAGCCACAGGTTTTGGAATCTCTCTTTTTTTTCAGCTCTGCTGTGGCACATGCAAGAGAAGATAACACAAAACAAACATTTCCCATGCAGCCTGTCACCCAGGCTAGGATTTTCAAAAATATCCATGTCTTCTATCACTCCCCAAAATCTGAGTCCTGAGATGATACTTCTGTAACATCAACTCTGAAGCAGCAGCTACCAGAGGTTCTTTGCTGGAATATTATTTTTGACATATACATTTACTGTCGTAACAAATCTCCTTATCAAGCAGAGAGAGACTTTTCCTGAAATAAGCTTGCAATGAAGCATAAATTATAAATTTAAAATATTTTTTGCCTATAAAATACCAAAACACACTATGAATATATGTATTTTATACAAGCTGCATCTGAAAGTCTCTCCCTCCATCAGAAATCAAAGGTCATTCTCAATGCCCTTGCATCATGCAGCAGTTGCAGCAAAGTTTGGCTTTCAGCACTTCTTTTGCTCTTCAAGAAGGCAGGATCTGCACCAAGACTATTGTCATTTTAACTGTTACTTATTGATGAAAGAGAATATTGCTGTGTTGAAGTATCTTATCCTTACATGAGCAGTGAAGAACTGCATACACTGAACACAAAGCACAACACAGAACCCCATATATTGAACATACATAAAAGCATCACACACATTATATCAAATGCCTTATAAACCTTATGAAAAGCAGAACAGGCAACAAGATGGGAAGAAAACCAAATCTAGCAGTACTCCAAATGCACCTTCTCTTGTTCACTACAGCCTCAGTCTCAGCTCGTCCTCATGATGCTTCTTTTTCCAGAAGCATGATCAATCAGTCCTAAAATCTAGTTCTAAGTCCCTCAACAGTAGGAACTGTTTTTAAGATTAAAAAAAAGAATAAATTACTAATTGTTTGAGTTACTCAACACAAGAGCAAATACTACCAGAAGCTGACAGCATCAGAACAGAAAGCAAGAATGTTTTAAACAGAGTCAGCAGGTTCATAGGTGCCTGCAGAGAAAAGGGATATCCTGTCCTTAGAGTGAGGCCAAGGGGTCAGAATCCAATAGCAAAGACCAAATAACTAACAGATTTCAACTCCCAGTGCAAGCAGAGCTCAGCATGACAGAGCAGAGCTGCTCAGCAGTTGATGATAAGCAAAAAGAAGTTGTTTAAGAAATGTTTAAGCCTTGCTTCCAAATGGATGTATGGAGTTGTACTGTTTGGTCACAGGCAATTCAGAAATGCAAACAAATAAGGACAAAAAAAAAAGACTTTGCTGAAAACTACTGAGTCACTGGACTAGAAACAACATGTACCTCTATCTCCAGACACAGGCTGGTCCTGAAGCCCCTTCACTCCACGATCCTATGATCATGATTCTGTGATCCACTCAAAATGATGAGGAAAAAGGTCCTCCAAATCAGGCACTGATGCAGTTACAAACTCCCCTTTGCACAGGGATACTCTGTGCTCTGTTTTACTCCTTCACAGGCAGAACAAACACAAACAGTGGAATGAAATGCTGACATACGTGCCTGCACAGCAATGGCTGAAGTACTAAGAAACTTGCATTTTCCCATCTGCTTCCTACAATACCAAACCACGTCTCAAGGCATGAAGTTAAAAGGTTCCTTAAATGTTCACAGCACAAACTTGCCTTTTTTGAAATGCAAAAAGCTTAGCTTAGCCTTCACTGAACACCCTTGCCAACAGAGGAATTTTCTCAGAATATAGAATATATTATATATATATAATATTCTCAGATATATCCTCTCTTGATTACTCTTTAGAATAAATGTTGTGCAGCTGCTACTAGGCCCCCTTTGGGGAACAGTGAAATTGAAATACAGGAATGTCACGGACAGTGGCAGGGATTTTATTCCACAGTGGAATTAAAAGCAGAAACCCAAAGTTCACTCTATGCTGGATATTAAAACATTATGACATAAACATATCATAGTGTGCAATGTTTGCCTTGTGCTGTTGTGTGAAGTACACATCTTGGACAATTAAAACTGTGAGCATGTTGGGTTTCTTTCTTAAGCAATTACATTTTGGGTTTCTAAGACGAGTAAATAGTTTCTATTTTTTTCTTTACTATTTCAAAGCAAAGCATGCATGTAGAGAAGCCACTCACTAGTTACAAAGCCAGAAAACCAACAAAAAATAAACAAAACAAAGGAGGTTGCTAGAGGGAAACCTTAACAAATAATGAAAAAAATGATAGTTTTAGTAATCTGCCAGCCACCACTTCCAGCCACTTTTGCCTTAAATTCCCCTTTCACTTCCCTTTCTCGTATTTCACTCCCCTGGCTCAAACCCATCCCAAGCTCTGAAACTCTGATCTGCCAAAGGCCACGCTTGGCTTCTGCTCCCCCCTGAATGAACATCTTCACTGCCCTTTGTGCAGCTCCAGTCTCAGGCTTGCATCCCTCTTGTACAGCTTCTGCCCTTTCTGCAGCTAAAGCTTTCATCCAGGAATTAAAGGAATCCAATCCCATTTAATGAGCCTTCCTTCTCTCCAGCTTATCTTTCTCTCCTTTTATCTCTGTCCAATTCCAAACACAATTACACTGGTTTACATTTAACAGCTACAGCCCCACTGCTCAGTGCTCTGGCTGCACCATCCCACTGAGCATCTTTTCCTTGTCTAGACACAGCTGCTTGTCCTACAGCCATCAGATTCTGCCTGAACCTCCCTCAACTCATCCACAAAGCCATCAGCTTAGCTTTGAACTCTCTGTTCAAGAGTTTTTCCAGCTCTGATACACAGCTGTCCAAAGACTACCAGGAATGAATAGGGCATGCAGAGAGTCAGACCTTATTTACTCATAAAACAAATATATATGAAAACTGATGGAGAGCACACCTGTGTTGTTCTGCACTTAAGTGCCACTGATCTTGGACTGTTCACTCTCTGGGGAGGCACTGGTGTGAGCACTCTGCATCTTTATAATCCATGTGGCTTTCACCAACCACCCAAAACCAACCACAACAGTTTAACTCAGTTGGTCCATAACTCAGTTGGTGGATGCTCAGTGTAGTGCAGAGGCTGTTGTGAAAGAAATGCATTTAACCCTAAATATTTAACCCTCCAATGTTACTTATTTTCTGGCTGAAGTGATGTTAATACAAACAGCTTCACTAAATAAGGATAACTTTTTTTTTAATGAGCACAAAATTTGGTGAATAAAAGTTGAGACATTAAAAAAAAAACCAACCCATGAATTAATAGTTTGTTCTGTGTTTACAGTTGGATCTAGTATTTGAATCCTAATACTGTAAACATTTCTACTTTTATAAAACAGACATGTCATATTGTGAGTGTCTAAAGGTCTTCAGAGAATCCTGAAATGCTGGGAAGATTTTTTTTTCTTCTCTAAGCAAAGAATCCACTTTCAGAATCCCATTTTATCAGACTGTAAATACAGCCTTCACATCGAAAAATCTTTACAAAGAATAAGTTACATGCAGAGGCAAATAAATATGCAGTGAGGAAACGTCATCATTTAAATACAAAAAGAAAAAAATAATAATGCAAGCTGTCAATGCTTATAGATTACAGACTGTAAAAACAAACTCTGAGACAATCTCCTCAGCTATTTTGTTTCCTAAATAGCCAGCAGTCAATTGGAAAGAGAGGAAACTGAGGCCTGCAGCTCATCTGGGATGTCAGCAGTTGCCTCAAATGCCAATTTGCTGTGTTCTCCATCTGTAATAGCACGGACTTAATAGCTTCTGCCCTTCAGACAGCACAGCTGCGCTCCACCTCGGCTATGAAACTCGGTGATCAAGATGAAAATCACTGTATTTTCATATAAATCGGGGTAGTTATTTCTTAAAAGCTAGAGGGAGTAGTCTTCAGTAATAAATAAGACAGCTGAGAACACACCCCAGTTTGGCTCATCACGCCTAAGTGAAATTGCAACGTTAAGTTCACATGTTGTATCTCAAGCAATTCCCTTATGGTCTCCAATTTCTATTTTTAAGAACACCCCCGTGTGCACAGACCGCAACCCCCCCCTGCCCACACTCCTGCCAGCCCCGAAATGGAGCTGCAGCGTTCCCATCCAGCTGTCGCAAAGGCACCGCAACTTTCCTGCCGCGGCTCTGCCCGCCCGGAGCAGCCGCTGGCGCCCGGGGGCGGGAATGCACCGGCACCGGGACCATTTAACCCCTCCGGGCTCCGCTGCAGCAGGGCTGTCATTGCCAGCGGAGCCGCGCGTCTCACCGAGCAACGCGTTCAAATACAGCCATCAAAATACGCCCGGGGGAGGGGTGCGGGGGGGACACACACGCACACACACGCACACGACACGGCACCGCCGTTCCCGCTGCGCTTGGGGAGGGGGTTTCGCAGCCGCCGGGCCGAGGCTGCAGGTGGCGGGGCCGCCCGCGGCTCCCCCCGCACGGCGCCTACCTGTGTCCGCACCGCGCCGCTCCGCACCCGCGTGCTCAGCGCCGGCCGCCGCGCCCCGCCGCCCCCTGCCCGCCGCTCAGCGCGGGGCGCTCATCCCACCCTGCGGGCGGGCCGGGGAGACAGCGGAAGCCCGTGCCCACCCCAGGCCTCTTCCCGCCGCTCTCCCCCGGGAGCGGAGGCGCCGCCACCCGGTCACGGCCCCACCCCGCTGCCGGCCGCGACCCGCTTTTGTCTGCTCTCGGCTCCCTCCTTCCCCCCGCCGAGCGGCCGCGTCCTCCGGCAGGGCCTGCCCCGGGCCGCGCCCCCCGCCCCGGCCGCGGCCCCGCTGGCTGGGGAGCTCCCGCCGCCAGCGCGAAGTCTGCCCGCTCCCGCTGGCGCGGCCGAGCCGCTGCGGTAGCTGGGACCTCTCGCCCCCGCCCCGCCCAGGGCACGGCGCTCGCCCGGGCCCCGGCCGGAGGGGCTGTTGGTGGCCACCCGGGGGTCAAGCCAAGAGCTTTTCGCCCGTACGCTGCCCCCCGCAGGAGTCGGAGCAGCTTTCTTAAGCTAGGCCTTGAACTCGGAGCCCGTGGAGAGGAGAGAATGGGCCGGCCAGCATGATTTGTAACACAGAAAGGGTTCTTGTCGTTAAAAAGAAAAGACAAGAAAAAACCCCAAACAAACAAACAAAAAAACCCAAACCAAACAAACAAACCCCACCAAACAATCCTTCAACGCTGAAATAGGTTCTGAAATGTCCGGGGCTGGCTGTTTCCATCCCTATAGTTTGATCAGTTCCAGTTGCCCGTGCAACTCTTACTTCTTGTCAGTTGCAGGGTAGATGCAATTCAGGAGCTTCGCTTTGTGCTGGTACCTTTAAATGTCAGTTTAACCTGCTACCTCTGCCAGTTGCTTGTCCAGAGGAAAGCTTGCTGCTGTTTTGTTGGTTTGTGTTTGTCTTTTAGAACTATACACTGCTAAATCTGTGCAAGTTGTTATGGTTAACCAGGCAAAGAATGCATCTGAATTTATTAGTTGGACAATTAGCCAAAGTAAGAAGTCCATAAATGGAAAGCATTGAATTTAATGCTCAAATAGAAGCAAGAAAGGCATGCTTTAAAAAGGAGACATTTTATTTCCTAAACACTGTTACATTCTCCTGTAACTTAAACGTTAGTGATGTGCTCACTTGAGTAACAAAGGAAAAGAAGGCACAACAGAGATGCAGCAGTCTACTTCATACTGTAGCACATGAGATGGCTGAAGGCTAAGAATCCATCTAAAATGCTGAACTTTAATCAGTGGCTCATAAGTGTCTCGGAAGAATCGCTATGTTAATCCAGACTTGATACGATGATATATAAGCTGGCAAACCTGTTTGAAGTGGTGAGCTGTGTGAATAAGTAACTCTGGTAATGTTACAGCTGAGCTAAATGGAAGTAGAATTTCTGTAGAAGTGGTGAGAGTGGGGTTTTAGGATTAATTTAAGTAGAAATAAGTTGGGGGGGGTTGTTTGGAAGGACTTTCTTGTTGCTGGGGTGGGGTTTGTTGTGTTGATGTTTCTTCTTGAAAGATGAGACTGACAGTGATACTAATTAAAAAACAAACAAGCAAAACCAGGATATATTAGATCCTTTGGTTCCACTGTCTCTTCCATTATGTGTGGTAACTTCTATATCAATAAACACAGTTCTCTGGGCAAGACAGAAAG
Source organism: Ceyx melanurus (assembly GCA_024611195.1). NCBI lineage: Eukaryota > Metazoa > Chordata > Aves > Coraciiformes > Alcedinidae > Ceyx > Ceyx melanurus. The sequence continues at coordinate 58,485 of JANHGL010007098.1, read as the reverse complement.
GTTACAAAGTTAACATGGAAATCCCAGTAGGGTTTATGCTTTGTAAACTGCTAACTTTTAGGTATTTTTAAGAGGAACTTGCATACCAGGAAGAAGCACTGTGAAGGTGGTGTTTTGTTTGCAGTGGGGTTATATTAGCAGTGGAATATGAAGGCATAGGTGTATTTTTTTTTTCTTGGGATTTTTTCAAAGCAAATTACTCTGCATACACATGGATATAAAAACTATTTACTGACATTTTCCCAAAGTAAAGGGAACTAGAGAGAATTGTGAGATACGCCATTGCACTCGTGTTTCTTCATGTGGTAACTTCCTCAATCTAAGGAACTGTAACCGAAAAAGTGCTTATATGTGAAATGGGCTTTTGCATATTGCAGTGGTGCAGGAGATGAGGAAGTTGTCAAATGCTTGGCTACAAGCAAAGGTTGAAAACCTCGAGTAGTTGGGTCAGTCGAGATCACGAAGAACGGGGAGCAGTTCAGATGTGCTGCTAGTACTTATGAAAACACTGTCAGTAAACCCAGTGTGACTCCCAAGCCTGATCCTCACCCAACATCTGAAGTGATCAGTATAAGCCATTGGTGTGGTGCCTTCTGACAGCCCTGGGCAGCTAGCTGTTGAGGCTGGGTGAAGGTAATGGAAGTGGGTCAGCAGTCAGGACTCAGTTGAACTCTCCTGATGCAGGGGTTGGCAGATTTCACAGCTGCTGACTGACAGGATGTGAAGTGGGTTCTGAGAAAATCTATTAAGCAAATGGGCAAAATAACCAACTGCTATAAAAGAAGTGATAAAACCTAAATGTGCTAGATGTACTTGTTTCAGAGTGTACTGGGTTTAATTAAAAATGCCTGAAGTAGGCCTTAGATTGCACTTCTCTCAGTGGCAGTTTAAAAAAGTGACCCTCGGTCTGATAGAGCAGCTTTGTTAAACCCTCTGCCAGCAAATATCCCCTAGACATTTACATCCTGCTTTTTCTACACAGTATCTTCTCCAGTTTTCTGTATCACTTGAAACATTTCACAGACAGTTAATAGGATGTGGAAAGTCTGTCTTGCTTCTGAGCAAGTTTTCATTTTAAGTTTGTTCAAAGTGAAAAATGCAACACTTGCTCCTCAGAAGCTGGTAAATGTGTAGTGTGAAATAAATTTGGCAGTAAGCAAGTGCAGGTTTTCATTTGTTCTATGTGGTACCTTCACCAGCAAAATTATCTAATTACTAAAGACTGAAAGATTACTTAAAGCCAGTTTACCTTTTTACCTCCTTTTATCTCCAGGACAGGTTCTTTTATGGGACGGGGAGGGAGCTGGGGTGAGAACCAGTATTTCTGATGTTCCTTCCCTTCCAAAATTCTGCTGTCCTTCTCTGGGTTTGCATCCTTTTAGAACTTGGTCCAGCAGCTAAACCAGGCTCCCCAGTGCTGGATTTCAGGTTAATTGCACAACCTTTAACCCTTTGCTTTCCTGGTGGAAGTGGCAAATCTGTTTCCTCATAAAAATAAGCTTATGATGCTCTAGGTTGTTAAAGAAGGCATCCACAAAATACTGTCTTGTAAGTTCTATATGAAGAAAGGTGTTTTTGTGATGAGTATGTGCTTTCCTGGCAGTGATCATAGAGTAAGATAATATGGCTGGGGTAACAGAAAATATTACTGATTATTTAAAGGAAACTATTGTGTACACAAAGTGTTAGGCACTTTTGTACTTGTAGGTGTTCTCTTCCACTTTTCTATACACTAATGCAAATGTTTTAACTTCAGACTCTTCTTGATAATGTTACAGGATTTATTTTAAGCAGATTTTTGGTTAATTACAAATTGTGCTTCCAAAACAATACTTGTTTAACACCAGAAAGAAAAAACAAACCAACAACAACAACTAAAACCCCAAACAAACAAAGAAAACCCCAAACAAACACAAACCAGTATTTTACTTGGTTTTATTTGCTTGAATTTAATTCTTTAGTCCAGATGGAGAACTTGGGCTGTGCCTTAAAGTAGTAAGTATCTAACAGACCCTCATTTGCTTCAAATATAAGTGCTAAAGGCTCTACTTGGAATGAGGTCCTCCAACTACAAACTACAAAGCATTGGCAAAAATGTCTTTATTTCTGTATTGTTCAGAATAAAGTGGTTTTTGTGTCTTGTTGTTTGTTTTTTTTTAATGGATATTTTGCTTTAATGGAAGCCTAAAATGCTATACTTGGGGATCTTGAAGCATAAATTTCATGGCAGAGTTCTATTTAAAGGACGTTGGTGACTTTTTTGTGGGTTGGTTTTTTTTGTTTGTTTGTTGTTGTTGCTTTATTTTGGCTTTTTAGTTTGGTTTTTTTTCTTAAATAGTGATGAACTCTCAGAACTGAAATATATGTAAGTTATGCTTACACAGTGGCACATCTGGTATAGTTTTTTAGTTTTTGTTTTTCTGGGACAAGAATATTCATAACATGAGTATGTTTGGAAAATGCTCTTATAAATTAGACAGTAGATTACACCACTCTATTTGGTATATATATATATAATTAATACTCGTAGTTGACTGTGTTGGGTTAGTATTAGTGTTACTAGCTGGGACTCTGAAGACCTACATTTCATTCCTGGCTTCTCTACTCTCAGCTAGGTGACATTAAGAAGATGACTTTGCTCACTCATGTCTCAGTTTCCTCATCTTTAGAATAGAGGCAGTGATACTGGCTTTTTTAGAGATAAAAGGTACTGAGTATTTATTATTAGATGTGATCAAGTGCCTAAGGACACCTTAAAAATGTCTTAAAAGGTACAAGTAACCTAATTAATCTGTTTTGAAGAGACACTGTAATTAGGCTAAATGCTCAGCAGTAAGGCTGCCTTAATAGTGTTCAGGTAGGACAGATTAGCCTTGAATAATTTTGAGTTATTCTTCCTTTTTCAGAACAAGAAAATGTCACATTCAATTTAAAATACCCTGAACTATTCTACTGCAGTGTAGACATGAAAATGTGTGTACAGCTGCTTGGGGCTTTTCAGGTCCCTACAAACACTTCTAGAACTGGTGGATTTAGGGAACCACTTCAGGATTTTCCATGTGTGGCTATATATTACTCTTTAAACAGTACTCAGTCCAAAACTTGTGTTAGTAAAATATACATCCTGTTCTCAGTGGAACATAAACAGTCCTTAAAATACCTTTAGGTATGGGTGGGGGATTGGGTTTTGTTTTGCTTTGCTTTGTTTTCTCCTGTTCTGAGTTCTGTCAGTCTGCATCTTAACACTGAAACTTTTGTGTGATGTAGACTTGTGCACGTTTGAGTGAATTTCCTTTCTCAGAGCAGATGTCTTTCCAGGACTGGAGATAATGATGGGCGATGGCTACTGGGGGAGTGTGTTCAGTTCCAGTAGTGTACCAGCTCCAGCACGGAGTGCTCATTCATCACAGTCACCCAAGATCTGTAGCAGGATGGATAAACATATCCTTACATTGGGAAAGGGGGGCTTAAGGCCTTACTGAGGGGATTCAGAGTCTCTTGGTCAGTGTCTGGGTGCTTTGCTGGGTTAGAGCCTGGAGGTTACATGGCCTGTGCTTGGGTTCAGAGTGGCCAAGCCCTGTGCTGTGTGACATTCAGCACCAGGGGCTCCCTCTGCTTTTGCCTTTTCCTTTTTCTGGAAATCCCTTGTACAACCAAGTGGTTGATGGCAGGCTTTCTGTTAGTTTTTGTTTTCTCTGTGTGGATCCAGTAAGAGAATGGGTTCAGGAGCAGGGTGAGCATCTCATGATTATTGCTCTCTAGCGTGGGCAAGGCATCTGTGTGCTACTTTGAAGCTTAAATTATTAACGCTTGCTTTGCAATTCCTGGCACAAGGTAAATAGAGTCTTTGCTTGTGTTTGGAGTGGGGGAGTGTTTTGTTTTTAAAGAAATGAGATTTATTTTGTAGCATCTGTTCCACAACTTCTGTTACTTTTAGATACAGTTCAGAAGCACTATGTTGAAACAGAAACTAGTAGGGCCCTTAGTAAACAAAATGCTTTGTGCCGTCCTTACAGAAATGTTGTATCTGATTAGCTTGTTTATGTGAACAGCAGCAATGTCATTATGTCACCCTGACACAAGTCCACGATGTTTTTGTTACTGCCATTTTACAGTTACTGTTTGTCAGCTCACTAGTGAACTAAACTACTTTCCTGGCAATCTAGGCACACATCTTCTGGGGCACAGTTCTTCTCTGTGGGTTTTCTCGTGGTGCTTTGTGGGGTGCTTTCCTGCACCTTCAGGAGTTCTGTGCCTGAGTCAACCCAGTGCAGTCTTGTGACAGCTGCTGGTTTTGCTGGTGCACCTTCTGGCAGCTGGTGCAGAGGAGGTGGCTGAGTTCTGCAGTGAGCTGACAGGGATGTGAGCAGCCACAGGTGAATGTTCACTGAAGTGGACCAGCTCTGCTGGGAATTCTGCTGCTGTTGTACTGAGGGTAAGACAAGTGGCTGAAATCAAGATATTAGGCCAATGCATTAAACTTCACATCAAGGATGAGTTGAGAAAGTTCCCATGATCAGTTGCTGTGGTTCAGTTGTGGGTCCACCAACTGTAGATAGTGGTGATCTGACTGCTTTAAGAGTAGGCCACACCTCATTTCTTGATATGTATGTAGATGCAGTTTTCTATGCTGTGTACCAACACTGTGCCCACTTTGGCTGTAGTTGCTGCTTGCTGCTACACAGGTGTGCAGAGGTCTTCTGCAAAGTGATGGCAAAACTGTACTCTCATAAGAGTAGCTTTTCAGTTCTGGGCAACCAGGGGAAAACCAGGTATATTAGCATAAATGTATTTTGCTAGGACCAACTGCTAAATGTCTTATGTTATTATATAGCTAGCTACCAGGTACCAAATAATAAATTGTTTGAGAAGGATTGGGCTATGAAAAGTTAGTATATGGGAGATTTTTCATGCTCTTTTTCTTTTCTTTTTTTTTTTTTTTTTTTGGTACCATAAAGAAGGTTTGTTATGTGGCAGGGAGGGTTTGCTCAGGCCCATTATGCAAATCAGGAAAATTGGGCTATACTGGTCAAATGTCTAATGTGGACATGACTAAGTTTTTTCTGCCATTAATCCCTGTGGATATATTTAAGCCTTATTCTTTTAACTGGAGATATACTGGCTTTTAAATGACAAGGGAATTCTGACTTTTTATCTAAATAAGTACAGAGAATGAAACCTATAATAGGTCTCATGTCTGTAGAGTTACGTATGGTAGTGTGGTGCTAAAGAAAACTGTTTTTTCTGTTTTGAGTTATTCCAACATTTTCTACCCTGCAACATGGAAGCAGGGCTAGTAGATTTTAAGTTTCCATTAAACACAAGAGCATGTTAACCTGAAAATGAAAGTAGCAGAACCAGTACTATTTCTATTGAGAAGAGCCAGGGGACAGCTTTCCACTCATTTTCCCCAGCTGTTATTAGAGTGTCACAAAATACAATAGGTGGCAGATCTATAGCCAGGAGAAGGTTTAATTAAGTCTGCAACTCCAAGGTGCTAATAGATGGTATCGAAGTTCTGAGATAAATCACAGCAGCAACCGAGGCTCTGCCTGCTGCACTTGTAGGTAGATAAGGTCAGAAAGGAGAACTTCTCATGTGGGTTCCTGTAACAGCAGTACTTTTCTCAATTAGTGCTGGGCCTTAAACATGGAGAATATTGCTCAAGTCTTGCAATGTAAGGTCTGTTACAGCTTTTTTGTTAGCTCATAAAAGTTAAGACTTGGAATGCTTAAAGATCTTTGTCATCTACTGTTCTTCATGAAGTTGAAGATAAGCATGCATGGACTTCAGAAGTGCATATGTAACATCCTTCTGTCTGCTTACATTTGCTAGACTATCCAAATAAAAAGGTTATTGAAAGGAATAAGAGCTAATGATAAGTGTAATTGTTATTTACCTAATTTAGAAATTATACTTGCGAATAATTGTGGAGCATAGCTTTTCTGAAATTATTTTTCTATCTGTATGTATGTAAATACATTATTTTAATATATAAACTTCATGTAACTTTTGAGGAGAAATTGAAAGTTGATGATTAAAAGCTGAAAAAAGTGTTGTTTGAGGTGTTTGCTTAGGGGTGGTTTTTTTTGCTGGTGGTGTTTTGTTGGTTTCTGTTTGTGTTTTTTTATTATTATTTTAATGTTACAAACACAAACTGGCTAATTAAACAGGAAATAATTGTAACGATATGGTTTAGTATGTCACTGGCATTATAATTTGCTTAGGAACTTCAACATAATGTATTTTTGAAAGCTGCCAGCAGGTATATTCACTTTGGGTTTTTGTTGCAGATCACTAAGCTGCAAGGCTGGCCTGCCATGTGCATTTAGGATGGAAAGGTTCCAGTTGGTTCATTGACCATACCCTGTGCTGGAACTGGGAGCTTTGCCCACACACACTTGAGGTTGTTGTTCAAGGAAATTGTCGAACTTTGTCAGCTGGTACTGCTGCTGAACATGAGTATGTGCCATGTTGTGTTGCTTTACAGCTCTATGCTGAACATATTTTGTTGTTAGGTTTGTTTTGGTAGGTTTTTTTTCCTCCCCTTCAATTAGTTTTCATTCAGATCTGATTCATGGTCCATTTCATTATGCAGCCATAGAAGGATTTGTACTGGAGTGTATCAGTGACTAGTCTGGGGCAGGAGCAAGCTGTCAGGGGAGGGCTGGTTCTTTAGGGTGTGCTTTTTCTTGCCTCAAATGCTGCTTTATGCAGCAGAATTTTTATCAGAGTATAGTCTGAGATTTGCTCTCGTGTATGTGACTGATCTAGGGCCTATGAGAAGAGTCCAGAGGCATATGCAGGTAATGAGCAGCCCCTGAACTGTCTGTGGCATTTCTCTTCTAGATTTGCATTCCTCAAGTATAAGGTCTCACAACAGAATATGCAGCATGTGACAGTAATAACCTGTTTATCTGAAAAATCATTGAAAATAGAATTGTTTTGGACATCATGCATGGATGGAAGATACAGTTTCATTTAGTTTGATGTCAGAGGTTGAGAACAGTGTTAAGATTTCTTGTAGCAGTACGTGAGGCAAATGTGGGGATATGACCACAACTTTATTTGCTAGTTTTCAGGAGCTGCTGTTAAACATTTTACACACTCAAGGCGAGGAGTTGTTTTGAAAAATCTTGAGTCTTTTTTTTTATTTCTCTAACTCAAGTGAAAGGAGAATACAATTGAAACAGATGGAATTGAATTTTGGATTGAAGACTATTTACTGTGCAAATAATCCTATAAAATTACTGACCATAAAAGTAATGAAGAGTGTAAGATACTCTAGTTTGGCAAGAACATATTTGTCAGTTATTGAATGGTTCTAGAAGTGAACCATTGAATAGAACTGTGAGCCATTAGAATATTTAGTAGGGAAAAACCCCAAACAATGAGCTGAACGTTTGCAATACCAGAATACCTCTTAATGGTCTTCTGTCTACCTTTGTTATTTCTCTTCTGCAAGGAGAAGAGCATAACCCCTTTTATGATAGATTTTAGGACTTTACATCACTTTGTTTATTAAATATGAGATTGAAATTGCTCTTTCACCATTGTTTCGCATATTATCATTTGGATTGTAAAGTAAGTCCAAAAGCCTCCAAAACTCTAATTGAGAATTTAGGAGGAATACAAATTGACTGTGTGGCCTGTTGCTTTTTACAAGCATAATTTGTAAAACCATACACTGCTTTTCTATTTCGTGTGTTTATTTACACAGGAAAACTGCAAAAGAATTAAGTGGAATGTGTTTTAAAAGCATTTTCTCTCTACAAACAGATGTGTGTATGACATGACAAGATTATTTTTTTCCTAATTCTAAAATAATGTAGGATAAAATTAAAAGACAAAGGATGACAAAGAAGTGTCAGCTTTTCTTAAAAATAAAAGGCAAAATAACATTATTAAGCTCTGAAGCTGCAAGGATGTATGCTGCTGATAACCAGCCCAGAGCACGTGGGGGAACTGTATGGGCATAATGGGATGGAGAGACAGAAAATAGTAAATTAGGTTTTAGGAAAAAGAGTCAGAACGAAGGTAGGGTTTCAAAGACTTGCATTGAGAAATACCAACATAAGCATCATGCAGAACTCCAGAACGTTTTAAAATCTGCAAGGCCTTTCTGTAGGACATGTTCTAAACTTAGTGGCAGCAGCAGAAAAGTAAAAGTACTGTAAATTGTACATGCCTGACTACTAGTGTAGCATTCTTGAACTGCTGCCCATTTAGGACTCGCAATCTCCTTTAATGGAAGCATGTTTTCCTCAATATTTCAGTTTGTTTGTTGCTTATTTATAAGCTCTTACAAAGCTGGTGTTCTAGGTTGAAAATGACTGGATGCTAAAAATTATGTTACGATGTCTGAATAATTGGAGAGCCTCAGGAAGATTATTTACATTTTGTTCTTGAAACTTAACCCATTTTTAAATGATTTTTTTACAGGTTGCTAGGATTTGTCTTGTCTTTTCTCTGCTGAAGAGATGGAAACATGACATTTTGAAATTTAAAACAGTGGTTTAGCATTAGAACAAAATAATTTATTTCTGAGAGGTTTCTAATGTTTTTTCTCTGCTTCTTTATTCATACCAGTTAGTCTGAGTCAAACTAAGTATTCATCTGTTGTGAGAAAAATGTAATGAGTTTTAACTATTCATCTTTATCAAGTTGGTTCAAATGTGATTCCTCATCACAAAAGCCACTTCACAGAGTAATATCTGAATGTAAGTACTTTTTTTCCATGTGCACTTTTCAAATAAAATGAGTATTTGTAGCAAAGTACAAGGCATTCAGTAGTAGCTAGTCTTTTGTTTAGGGGGCAAACTCCTTGAATTTTGCCTTTTGTTGTAAGATACTGCAAAGATGGAAAAACAATTTATGATTGTTAATTTGAATTGGTGTTCACATGTATTAGGATTCTGTACAAGAGAGTGACTGAATGTATTCTGAAGTTTTAATTAAACTAATTCTAACAGGTGTGTTGTTGGTTTGTTTTTTAAATCCTTAAATGTTTCTTCAAGTGCAGGAGGAAAAAGAACATCAGTCTGATGTAGAGTAGTATTCAGTATCATCTTCTATTTTTCAGGTTAGCAACCAGCCCTAATATTACAGTGTTCTTTTCTGAAGTGTTTCTTCTTGAGGGGAGTAGCTCAGTGAGAGTCAGGGCAGCAGCTGCCTTGCATGTGGGAATTGCTTCAATTTGATTCTTGAACCAGATGACCTTGGGTATGAAGGAGAGTCAAGGGAGATGCAAGTTCTGCAAGTCTCCCACATTTGTAACTCTTGCCTTTCTATAACAAACAGTGCTCTTTTATGGACTCAAAAGTAACTTTTCATTTCTTTAGCCTGTGTCTGCCTTCCTGGCTTTTGCATTTACTTTAATTAATTTACTGACAATTTAAGGTTTATACAGTAAACAGATTTAAAAAACAGTACAGGCATCCAGATTATGAATTTATTCACATACATTTTCTAAACTGTGCATTTGTATTATTTTCTTACTGATTTCCATCTAGCATATCATACTTTCTGCACTGTTTTCCTTGACTAATTTTTCTTTGCACTTTGCTAACCATACATATTGAAAATGTTAGATGTTTCTAATGACTTCGGTTATTTTTTCCACTGTTATAAGCTGTCTACTGTCCTGAAATATTTGTTTCTTTATCATAGTGAATATACTCAAAGCTTAGTACACAGTCAGGTTCATCTACTGGGAATTCCTGAGCTAAAGCAGCAATAAGCATTTTTATGCCTGTGCTGGGAATGACCAGAGATGCCAATTCCTGCCTCACAGCTGGCTGTGGCCCTGGCATCTTCAGAAAATGGGCACAACCTGTGTGTAGGCAGAAGCATTGGCCATACCCCAAAGTACTGATGATTCCAACAGTTCCCTGTGTCCTGTGCAGAGGGTGTAAAAAAGAAACCAGCAATGCTCAGAAAGGCCAGAAAAGGGTACAGTTGAGAGGCTGTCAGCCTGAGCTAAGTATAGTATCTTATTTTGGAAGATGGTGTAGACAGATTGAGACTGTACTTTATTTTTGTGTAGTTTAATTGCTTTTTTATTATTATAGAGACTGCTTTTTATTTTTCTCCTGTGACTCTTGACATCTTTTAATAGAATGCTTTGAGAGAGACACACCCACACCCAGAAACGACCCAATGCCCTTTCACATACAACTAGGAAGTAGTCACCGTTGCTGTCAGAATTTACTGGTCTCTTTGATCAAGTAAAAGAACTCTTCTGCTGGGATTTTTCAGTTGAAAGTTAATTTGTATATTTTTGCTTCTAAAGATGACATGCTTTAGATTGGGTAGGTCATGATAGAGGAATACATAGGAGATGCTCTTGGGAATGCAACAGGTTAAACTTCAGCCATAAATAGCTTCTGACTGCAGTGATTTCTTTCTTTAGCTTAAAGGACTTGTCATTAAGGTTTTACTGAATGTCATATCTAGAGTATTTTTCGTAGCTCTGGGTTATTAATAAAGAAGAATATTCTGCTTCTGTTTCACATATTTTTCATACTATGGTTTCAATTATCAACTAAAAGTTTTTCTCGGGCTGTTAACTAAAATGTTTCTGAACAGTAATGTAGTGGAAAACATTTAGCCTTGAAGAATAATGTCTTGAAAGTTATGAGCCTATCAAAATCAGTTACGCTGGATTATTGGCAAAAAATATTCCTAGAATGTTTTTTAAAATGTTTAGTGTGTAAAAAATACTATGTATATATGCCCTGTAAAATAGAGTGAGGCCTTTAATATTAAAAAAAATAGATCAGTTTAGCAGAAACAGAGGTTAAATACCCCATTTTACATTCCATTCATATAATTGTTGCTGGAAAATGCATAGAATGCATGTGTAATCTTACTCACTCTGAAAAAGGAAGGGCATTGGAATCACTAACAAGTACATTGTCAGCTTTCTGAATACAGCAGTATAAAAAGTAATCTGTCATTCCCCTAGTTTATTGCAGTTGTAAGGTGAGTACTTGTTGCCATTATTATGTAAACTTAGGTTTATAGTGTATCCTTTAAGATTCACATTTATAGGCTCTCTATACACGATGCACTGAAAAGCTGTTGGTTTATGCTGCTTCATTTCTGTTGTGTTGCAGATCTCATCTGTGCATTGGTTATTTGGAAACTGATGCTTCCCATTTGCCATTTAGCTGGTATTGAAATGGAATTGGTAACAAGAACTAGATGGAATAGAGTCCTATATATGTAGAAAGTATATATGGAAAGTGGGAAACAGCTTACTTGGGAGCAACTGTTAAGATGGAACATAAAGCATACAACTTCTGAAAAAGAAGGAGCATTAAGCAATCCTTCAGCTAAAATCCTGGACTTCTATTCAACACTTTCACTGTCAACTTCATGTAAATGTCAGAGGTTCATTTTGGGTCATAAGAAGGTAGGTTTGGATTGCTGTACTGCAGGACGTTGGGGGATCAGGGCTCCTAAAAACTAAGAAAATCTAGAAAGCTATTAAAACCAAAACTTTCTGCAGTATTAAGAATTATTGGGCTTTTAAGCCGCATAATCAGTAAGTGAAATCACCAGCCTTTTTTTCATTGCCATTGCATATAGTTAAGTCAAGACATTTTCTTTTTCTTCATATTATAAGTTAAGACAGGTTTCTGTCTCTTCATGACTTCCCTTATACCTGGGGAATTCTTACATAGAAAATGGGCATTAAGAGCCAGTGAGAACTTTCCTGATGTACTTTAAGTGTTGGAGAAAGAAGGGCCGCAAAAACACTGTTCAAATGCACCACAATGTACATCAGTGATGCTCCATAAAAGTCAAATGGGGATGTGAAGTAATGGTTCTATAAATAACTCTGTGTTCATCCCTGGACTTTTACTGGAAAGGCATGGAATGAGATGCCTGCATCTCTGCAAGCAGAATATTGGGTGTGGCAATACTTATCCCCCATAGTAAAGTGATCCTCTGTACTGATCACCTGTAAAGATGAGGAAAGGATTTAGGGAGGGTTTTCCAGCCTTCTTTTACTGCTGGAGATGGAAACAGGAGCAGCATTTCCAGCTGGTTTGGTGTGGACTTAAGTAACTTCAGCTATAATAGCCAAAACTACTGTGAAAGAATCCTCAATCCTAGAGTACAAAGACATAGTTCCTTGTTATATAAGCATCCATCTTTTCATGTAATAACAGCTGCTGTTACCAAGCTGGGGAGCCCATAAGCCGTGTTGAGGGCACTCACTGCTGTACAGTCCTGAAAAGCAAAAAATAATGTGGTTCCTTCACCAAGATCTAGTATTTAGCCACTTGGCCTGTTGCCTCAGAAAACAGATGTTAGTATTATCTCTATGTATTGCTGCATTTATAATATACAAGATACTTGGCTGCTAAAGTCGATGGCTTAATTAGAGTGGAATGTAGGCTCTCAGCTCTTCCATTAGTTTTGCAACGGCTAAAAATAGCTCCTGTAAAATATAGTAAAGTTAAATGGACTAACATATCAATCTGTGCTGAAAGATTGAATTACAGGGGCAGGGGGGGCAAGGTTTGGGGTTTGCTGGGTTTGGCTTTTTTCTTTCAAATCATAGTTACCCGTCCCAGAAATGGTGATTCTCATACGTGGATCACTTTGTTCTGCTCTTCAGATGATTATTTAACAGTGTCCTGGCGACTGCATGGGTTACTGACAAATTCCTGAAGGCTTCTTTTCCACCATTGCAAAGATAAAAGATTTTAGCACTGACTTGTTTTTTGGAGTGGGGCTTTTTTGCCTTCTTCTGTAGTTTGGTTACTAAGTGTGTAACACTTTCAATACCACCACTAAAGGATGTGGCAATAACTGACATTGAAACTTGTGGATGGGCAGAATGGTCAGTCTGTTGCACTATCTGACATACAGAATAATAACCTTTTAATTAGTTAATAGTAGCTATTATCTAATTCATTTTTATCATAACAGAAGAAAACCATCTTACAGCTGGAAGGGGACCTGTTTTTCATTAAGTATCAATAACTGGGTCTTGGGATCCTTGAGGCTTTATTTTCATATTTCTGCATAGCAATTAAAACTTCTTCACCAGCAAAAATTGAACCACACACGTTTATCTTAATGTTAACATTACAGCTGTTGAGAACATATAGTTGCAATGTTAACTTTATATTAAGGTAAGTATATTTTTTGGCTGTGTGCCCAACAAACTGTAACCTTTGTACTGTGTGCCTTGTGTTTGAGGAGGAGTTTCCAGAGTCATAAGGCGTGATTGTGACTCATGTCTGTTGACTGACCTTTTTACCTTTGAAAATCTCTTCTACCAAATTAAGTATCATATTCTGCAGCTTGGATAATACAGTAGAAGTATTTTTTTCTTGAGTTATATGTATAATATTATTCTGCTGAGTGTTAGACAAAACCAGGCAAATATTTTATATTAAACAAGCACAATAAAAGTCTTTATACTGCAGTGACATAAAATTAATACTAACTCTATAGCAGCAGAAGTGCTTAATTTTAGGTGTTTGCTTTAACACAGACTTCAACACATACCCTGCTAATTATATTTTATTTGGGGAGAGGGGAGAGTGTTTATCTCTTGTGGACACTACTAGTTTTTGTATTGCTAGTACTTGGAGGCAAATTCTCTATACAACAGTTGCATGACCTTAGCATTATCTTAAATAGTTCTGTTTCTTCAGTAAGTTATGTTGGACTTAAGCATCTCAGAGCAGTAAAACAACTGCTTGCAAAAAGCTTGAGCTTAAAACTACAGAGAAATACATCAAGTCAAACTGAGGCAAGTCTAGTGATAAGAATTTCTCTCCAACCCTTGCTTTAGTCTCTAGCAGTAGTTCAAAATGAGTGCATTAATTTCTAAAAGAAATGGATACCATGCATACCCATGTAGAGTATTTGGCAAGAATATTAAAATATACACTTTATTTTAAAAGTACATGCTGATTATATTCAATAAATAATTCCAGGCCATTAAGAGGATAGTTTTTATATGTTTACATGGTCCAGAAAATTACTGATGATCCTATGAGGAAAACAAGAACTCCATGTTACAAACCAACCAACCTCAAAGTCCACTAAAACCTAAATCCCTTTCAATGCTTATTTTTGCTATCAATTTTTATATTTTTGGGTTTTTTTTACAAAACAGCCTCAAACTGTCTAACACACAAAAATAGTAATTTTTCTGCTATTTACCAGTCTTCATGCTTTTATTTCTGTAATGGCATCTTAAGAATCTTTCCCTAAAGTGTGTCTCAAAAAGAGAGATCAAATTTGGAATGCAAAATAAGTTTGTGCATGGAATTCCTGTGCTGGCAGCAGAAGATACAACACGTGTGTTCTTTTTCGCTGCCCACTTCAATATGTAACTGTACAGCTCCAGTTAAGAATAAGTAAGGGACTTCTACAAATATATTGTGCTTCTTTGAACTTGCTTCTCTTTCATTTATTGAACTGTCATTTAATCCACCTGGTTTTGCTCCTCTTTAAACAGGAGTGTGTGTATTTATTGTATCATGAATACGTGCTATGATAACATTACAGGAACTAGATGAGAAATTATCATTTCCATGTTTCTGCTGCATGCATCTAGGTGAGGCTGCATTTTAGAGGGAGTTACTGCAGTCACCTTGGCACCTTTCTATGATATATCATTATTGGGGATACTGCCATCATGCAGTATGGTTTTAACAGCTCATCAAATCTTTTTCTCTGTATCTTGAAAGAGCTTGTTTGTATTTTGGCATATAATAGACCTTCTACAACAGTGTGTGGTCTGCTTGAAACTGTATTCATTATGTAAAATGTGGTTTTCTTTTGAGTATGCATTCTGCTTCTTTATCTTATAATCATTGGTACTTCACATGCACTTAAAAATGAGAAGCCAAATTAAAACTAAGATGGCAACGTCTCACAGAGGATGGAGGAGTGGCATTGTTTCATGCGTTGATACTGTTCCTGGACACGTGTAAACAAAAGTTGTGACAGCAGGTCCCATTATCCTAACAGGAATTTGTGCTGTTTCTTTTGCACATCTGAAACTAGAGAGGGAGAGGTTTATGAATTTTTTTGGCTGGGAGTATAAATTTGAAATTATAGATAAAAGTTCAGGAGCTACTGAAGTGTCTGTACCAAACCTTGCCAGAATATCTAGTCATGCTTCTGGGGTACTGTAGCCATCTGATGCTCTCAGATTCAATTGGCCATTGCTTGTGCTGGGTCACAGCCTCCGTTCAGTCCTCACACTCATGAGCAAGGTGATTGAGGGCAACTTCTTTCCGTGTTGTGTTGTATTTGTCAGCCTCCTTGCAGTTCCTTCTAGCATAAAATCATCAGGGGCTGCTCCAGTGGGAAGCAGTTGAAGGCAGCATTTCTTAAAATGTTTTCCTTCCCTTCCATGGTGAGGAAATCTCTGTGTCTCAGTCTGTAATCGGTGCCACACGGACACAGCAGTGCTGCATAGGCACGGACACAGGCACGACAGCGCTGCACGGGAACAAGCTCCAGTTCTGTAAGCAGGGCTGGCTGCTGTTGAAGCCCCTTTGGGGATTGTGCCCCCTGTGTTAACAACCACTGGCCTAACCAGAGGCTGGTTTGTGGTTGGAAGGCTCCATGTTCCAAGGAGCAGCCAGGGAAGTTTATTCATCGCCTAGGTGCGACGTTCCGGCCGAGGCCAGAACGAGATCAGCAGGTACCGTGTGATTAACAGCAGCCATGCCGCCCACTGGGTTCATCGGGGCAACAGCTGAATTTGGGAGAGATGGGCAGAAGGAACCAGCTGTCTGAGAACTGTAAGTTGAACATCTCTATTTTAAGGAACACTATTTTTTATCTGTTTCATCTCCTAGGGATGCAGCCAGGAACTCACTGTTTGCCCACAGGAATTGAACCCCACTTAATCAGTGTCCTACTTGAATTCATCCACGTATAATGCAATGCACTATGGGCATTTGTACCTTAAACAGCCTCTTGTTACAAAGCAGAGAGCTGTGACTTAGATTAAATTTAAATCCTGATTTGTGACATGTTAACAAAGCAAACTAATGCCAAAATCTATTAAGACTCCAATTTTTTTTTTTTTTTTTTTGTTCTTGATGTTGGGCAAGTGCTGAGATCTTGACCACAATCACATTTGCTTCTGGGCAGGAGGAAATAGCCCATGTAGTTCCAGTAATCCAGACAAGCCATCACATCTGGTTTTATGAATGACTTCAGGGGGGAAGGGAAGTTTGCAATTGATTAACATTGTTCTTAAAATCAAAGACTACTGTAGTTTCAGGAATTACTATAGAGAGCTTCAGGGACCTTGGCAGCTAGCTCAGAAAAACAAGTACTTTTTTTTACTTCTCCCCTGAAAGATTATTTAGAAAATTATAGTAGGTCAAATATGTACTTCAAAATGAAATGAAAAAATAATAAACATACAGTTTTCAGGATTATGGTCATCTTTTTAATCTTGTGTAATATGAAAACCCTATTTTTATATTTGAAATGCTTATGCTTAAATAGCCAAGCATTTTTTACTATACTTGTCAAACAGGTTTTCTTAATTATCATCTATTAAAATAGATACTAAAATTCAAGAGCATATAAAAATGAGTGCTAATCGTTTCAGGAAAAAATACACAGTTATACTATCATGCTTTTTTGTTTTGGTTGGTTGGTTTTTTTCCTTAAGGCAGCTCCAGTTTGTTCTAGTAGCTAGTCAGTGTCAAGTGTAAATAATAACGTGCTTGAGTACCCATGAGCTGTTCAGCATACTGTAGTTTAAGGCTCTACTTCCCTCTCCAACAGTTCCTCCCAGAAGTAAGTGATCAGAATCGATGTTCTGATGCAATGTTCAGTATTCTCTGTGGTGAATGGATGGTGTAACACAGTGTGGCCGTGCAGTGCTCTTGGGAGCAAGCCCGAGGGAGTTGTTAATGCCCAGGATGGTAGTGTTAGGGTTTTCTTGCAAGAGGGTCATTTTGAGATTCTCCTTTTGAAAGGGACGTTGCTCAGTTTGCACAACTGAAGCAGATCCTCAGCTGTGTGCAGCTTGGTGGTGCCCCCTTCTCTTTGACGGGGCCGTTCCCCCCATTCAGCAGCTCAGATGTTTCGTTCTTCAGTAGGAGTTTGGGTGGTAAGTGCAGTTTGGCACCTGCCTCAGCAATTGTTTGGCTCAGAATTGACCTGATGAAAAAGTTCAGAGCCCCCGTGCGTTTTGGTGGACATTGCTACTCTCCTTCACCACATCAGACTGAATAGACCCTGTGTATTATTAAATGACATCCTCAGACTACTACCCATGGTTTTCAACAGCTATACTTACAACACCTCCCAGGAGTACAGAAATTGAAGGCTGGTATCTTGAATTCATCTGTGTAAATAGTCTTTGAGCCAGCAATCAAAGTGGGGTTGAGTCATCAACAGTCACTTACTGTTGCAGTAAGAAAGCTGTGTGTGGGTTTGGGGTTTTTGTTTTGGCTTTCTTTTTTCTTTTTTTTTTTTTTTAAATGAAGCAGTAGTATCTAATTTGCGGTCCTTGATAATTTATTGTAGTAAATGTAGCTTCAGTTTCATTACATGTTTGTGAGCCAGACTGGAGATTTTTTAAACATTTCAGTATGTGTTTTCCCATTGCAAAGAACAAACACCACTGCCTCTAATTGCTTTCCATAGAGCCCAGAAGCAGGTTGTTAGGAGCAGCACTAGGTGCCTGTTACCCTTTGCTGCTGCTGGGGCAAAGAACTAGGTCACAGCTGTCTGCTGTGGCACAAGGGGGAGAAGAGTGCCATGCCAAGTGCTCCAGTAATGGGACCACCCAACAGAGCTTGGCTCCTCTCTTTAACCAGCAGATGAAATGCTACTGGCATATCAGTAACTTGCTGCCCATTCCTTTGTCTCAGATTTTAAAGCAGTGAGGCCTGTTCTCTGCTTTGCCAGCAGAAGTGATTTAGTCATTAGCTGCTTCAGAGCATTTCCACTATTAAGGTATTTTATGTTAAATGGTTCTGAGAGGGAGAGTTAAGAAGTAGCTGAGCAAAAGCCATTGGTGGTTTCTTGGCATAGAGAACATAGAATCATAGAATGGTTAGGGCTGGAAGGGACCTCCAAAGGTCACCTAGTGCAGCCCCCCTGCAGTGAGCAGGGACACCCTCA
>JANHGL010007098.1:0-40247 GCA_024611195.1 Ceyx melanurus | reverse complement strand
GTCCAGCTTCTCATCCACCAACACCCCCAAGTCCTTTTCTGCAGAGCTGCTTTCCAGCACCTCATCCCCCAGCCTGTGTTGATAGTGAGGGTTGTTCCTACCCAGGTGCAGGACTCTATTCAGTCTTGTTGAGCCTCATGAGGTTCACCTGGGTCCACCTCTCCAGCCTATCCAGGTCCCTCTGGATGACATCCCATCTCTCCAGTCTTTCCACAGCACCACTCAGCTTGGTGTTATCTGTGACCTTGCTGATGGTGCTCTTGACCCATTGTCAATGTCATTAATGAAGAACATGAATGATTTCTTCTGTCTTTGCACCCTGCCTGCTTGAGAAGTGCAAAGTAAAAGACATGGTCCCCACCTCCAGCTGTTGTTTCTTTTGCCATTCTTAATTTTCAGATGGAGGGATGCAGAGCTTAACCTGGGAGGGAGGTTATCCAATATGGAAGATAATTTTTTGAAATAATGTTCAGCTCTATCAAGAGACTTGTAATAGATCGTCATCAAATGAAGCTGGAGTATTTTGGGTCTAAGTCACCAGTTGAAATGTAGAGGTGCTTTTCTTAAAGACAATCCTGCCTCCTTCTCTTACTCGACTATTAAACATTCTGTTCCTATTGTGTCCATCTTGGCATTACCTCCACTTTACAATGGAACACTGCTGATGTTGCTCATCTCTCCAGCATGAGTATCTGTCTCAAACCTTGGTTGCACCCAGCAGCAGAACGAGTCAGTGCAGCAGCAGAGCAGCTTTGCACAGCATGCTTTTGCAGTGTTCAGTGACCTCTGGGGGCACTGGGTACATGGGTGCCTCCCTGGAAGACTGTTTATTTCACTGTGACCTCTGTGCCAGGTGACACATCCAGGTAACTAGGTGACAGGAGACTTTTAGTTCAAAAGTATAATTAACTCTGGATGACAAGAGAGACAGAAGGAGTATCTGTTTCTTTTGGGGGGATTTAAGGATGAATGCTTAAAAGTATAGGCAATGTGACCACCTCCCAGTGTTAGCATCCCCATGTTGAACTCGTAGCTGTCTCGGAATCAGATTGAAGACGACTTTGTATCCTGAAACCCTTAAGTCCAGGGACATAGATGCTGCTGAGACTGCTCAAGCTCAGGAGAACTTTAACTTAATTACTGGAAATTCAGAATGCAAATTACTAATCATCATGGAGATTTAATTTAATCGAAGACTTGTTAGAACTCTATCTGGAACAAGGGCTCCAAAACCCTGTTTCTGGAATAACATAATATTGCTTTAACAGGTGGGATGTAGAGCTTATAGAGGGATAAAAACCTCTCCTGTAACCAAATACATTATTGTTCAATAGATAAACAATTAACTGAAGTCTCTTTAGGAAACCCTAGTCAAAATATTTTGGCATTATTTATACTGTAAATTACATTGTTCTGTTTGAGAAATGTGCATTCTTGGCATAATTTTATCATACTTGGGTGCTATTGGAATATGGAATATTTTTTTTGGTGTTGTTTTGGTTTTTTTTTCTTTTACCTTTACCACTTTCTCATGTGAACTTTGAAAAGTCATATGCTTTGAAGGAGGTAGAGAATGAGTTTATTCCTAGGAAGCTTTTGCAGAACATGTGTGAAGGACTGTGGTTTAAAAATATCCTTTTTTATTTACAAACACTGTTTTGATCTCTGATTTTAAAGGCTAAATAGTAGTATATGAATATTGAAGCTCTTTTTTACATTAAAAATTCTTACGTGTTAGCAAATGGAAATCAAAGATCTCACTCTAATTTGGATGTATTTATTACTTAAATAGTTTGCTATACAGTTGCTGTACAAATTTATTTTCCATTTCAGTTGTTCAAAACACTCAATGCATGGTAGTGATTTCCTTTTATTATGGATATGAACTTTTGTACTAGGTGCTCATCAGTATTGATTATTCTTATTTTTAAAAAGTTGTTTATTTTTATGCACTTAGATATGGAAACAATGACAAGTATTTCCCAGTACAACTACTAATAGCTCCTCTACAGATGCATAATAAATTATTTATTTTAATCTGCACTTATGGAAACATACATATAGGAAATGTTTTCATAAGAGGGCCTTAAAGGTGATGTAGTAAACTTGTAAAAGTATAGTTGCACTCTAGTTGATTGGATTTTGCTTAGGGAAGGCACTATGGCAGATTGACCAGCATTTTCTGTTGACATTTATGACCCAGGCACAATCTGCATGATTCTCATTTCCCCGAATTCTTTCAAAACCAAGCACATCTCTGTGCACTCTGGAGTGTATATTCTGGGGCATTCTTGCTATTTTATTAGCCAATGCTGTGCTCTTGAACTCTTTCCTGCATGTTTTCTTCTACTGTTTCCACTGCTGTTTTTTCTGGTGCTCTCAACAGCAAATAGTGATAACAACTAAATTTACATGCAATATTTTCAAATTCTTAATCATCCCTTCAAACACATTACTGTTGACCCTAGTATTTCTGAAGTCTATGAAATGTCTTCATTATGTTTAAGAAATTTTATGGGAAATTTGGTCTTTTGGGTAGTTATGTACAGATCAGACCACACATTTACTAAGTACACCCAGAATTATGACTGGATCAGATTCCAAGTTCAGGAGAGCCCTTCTTTGGTCTTCACTCAGCTTTAGCTAAAATTTCTTGGGTAGGACTTAGTGATTACTCATTGTGAAGGATCCATGTATAAGACACATGGGAAGTGTTATTGTATATGTAGTAAGTTGTACTTTACTGATGTAAGCTCTATAACATGCCCTGTGTGCACTCAACTTCTCAATTATATGTAACATACACTAGGCACAAGCATGATCTACTGATGATCTGAAGACTTTTCATCCTCTGATCCCTTAGTATACCAACTCCTATTCATATATATTCATAATATTCCCCATTTTTTTCTCATTTTCACCTACCTTACCTGCAAAAGAAAATAAGATTTTTTTTCCTTAAAGTAAAAACCTTTACTTGAGAGATTAATTGTTAGAAGTTAGTCTTATTTTCTATATCCATTTGGTCTGTTAAAACACACAATTAAATCTAGAAAATTATATATGTGAGTCATCATCTCTGAGGCATATAACTGGCAGGCAAGCAGCCATGACAAATCCAGAAGTATTTAAATCTCTTGGTGTCAAAAATAGGCATAGTAAAGATGACACTATATTTAAAACAAATCTGATGTAAAATGTAACTCCACTTAATATGTAATGTCTTGAGAGATTGTTCCTTTAGGGCAGAATGAGTGTGGACCCATGGCTGATAAATGCTCTTAGAAAGCAAGTGCTGAATCCTAGTCGTTTTCAGTTCACAGCATGTGTTGTCAAGAAACAGTGTTTCCAGGTAGTTATATTACCTTTTTTCTTTCTAGGGGGATGCCAAAAGTCTTGTAGCCTCTGAGAATGTGAGCACCGGCCAAAAGTTGGACTTTTCAGACACAATGGTGCAGCAGAAGCTGGATGAAATAAAGGACCAAATCAAGCGGGAAATAAGGAAGGAACTTAAAATCAAGGAGGGAGCAGAGAACCTCAGGAAGGTCACAACTGATAAAAAGAACTTGGCATATGTGGACAACATTTTGAAAAAATCCAATAAGAAGTTGGAAGACTTGCATCATAAGTTACAGGAGTTAAATGCACACATTGTTGTAACGGATCCAGAAGATGTTGCAGGTAATGTATGTTACTGGGAAATCACATTTTCCTCTTAGTTTAGATAACCTGTATCCCATTTTACTCAAAAAATTTGCCCTGGGAATGAGCAAATCCGTAGTTGGTGAATTTGTTACTTGTGTTTGCCTGTTTGTTTTGATTCACAGAAGCATCCAGTCCCTTTGAGTTGTACATTGTTTTCTGAGGAGTACTTTATCTCATGGATTCTTTGATGGTGCTCTAAAGACTAACGTTACATCTACCAGATCTTCACTTTTAGTTGTTATTTATATTAATATATTTTCTTGTTTACTCTACTATTTCCTAATAGTTTTTCATGGTATAAAGGCAAATTTCAGTAGCTCTTCCAGTTACTTTCTCTTGAGTTATGCTGGAGGCATGAGCATTAATACACCTTTTCATTCTATGGGGGGAAAAAAAAATTAACATTTGTACTTGAAAGTTTTTGAGTTGGTTGTTTGGTTGTTGTTTGGTTTTTTTTTTAACTTAGATCTATCTTCTAAAAACTTTTTCTGTTACACCATTTATCTAACTAACTTATCAAACATTTCTTACTGTGGCAACAATATAAGTCTTCAGGCTTTTCCACAATGAAGCTACCATTTATAGACCAATTGAAATTGTTTTCATAGAATCATAGAATGGTTGTAATTAATGGCTTTAATTTCCTATGGCATGGCAGTGAGTGAATACTATTTTTTAATGTATATTTTTTAAAATACCAGGTTTGGTATTTTAAGGTGGAGTGTTGTGAAAGTAAATGGTCCTTTTTCATCTTTGTGGAGTGACTTGGGAGCTACTGCCAGGCTGTGATTTCCCATTGCACTGACTATCCTAGCAAAAAGATAATAATGTACAGAACCTATCAGAGATGTTTGTGAAATGAATAACAAGCCTTAAGAAGCTTGGGCAACAGAAAGGCCACATCATCCTTGTGAAGAAAAGTTTGTTACAGTAAGAATTTAGGGACGTGAAGCTGTGGTTTGTACTGGCTCCCACTGTGACATGCTGTGAAAGTGCTGGGAGTGTCCACGGTGCCTGCACAGTGCCCCTGTGGTTTTTCCTCTTGATCTTTGTGAGATACAAGGGGCAGAGGAAACACACCTGGAACTAGTGAGGCAAAGTAGTTGCTGCAGCATGAGATGGAAATGAATACACTAATGTGCTGCATAGATAGATAGCCGTGGGGTTCTTAGTAGGCTAGAAGCATTCTGTTCCATGGTGGCAGCTAAGCTTTATGAAAATCTGCCTGTGTTGACTGTAGACTGGCTTTTAAATGAATGGGAAGAGGAGAGCAGAAAAAAAATGTTATACAAACTGTATATAGACTAAATATAAAACTCTGTGTGGATATAAATATATGAAATTCATGTAGCAGTGGAACTTGAGAAGTGGGTGAGCACAGAATGCTCTTGTTGGAATACCCACTTCCAGTATAGCGTTGTAAAACTCCTGCTCCTTAACTCACTGTGATTTATTGTTTTCATGTGTGAGTCAGGAAATGCAGTAGACCCCAAAGAAGCATTTATTAGTTCCAAAGAGATTATTTGGGTACCAGGATCACAGTAATGTTTTTCACATCCTTAGTGCACTTGTGGCAAGGCCAGCAGTGCCTGTTGCTTTGTGAACAGCTGTTAGCAGACAGGCTTGTGCTCCAATACCAGTGGCTTCATGAAGGGCTCAAGGGATAAAAGATCAAGGTTAATCTCAGTAGTCTTTAGAGATCTACAGGCATCTGCTCTCCCAAATTGAAATGCTAGAGTTTTTCATAGTGCTTGCCTTGTAATTTAATTGCCTGTCTCCATCCTTATTCATGGGGAGGGAGCACTATCAGTAAACATTCTGTCTGTCTTCAGGCTAATGGCTGTAAGTAATCTAGATAATACTCTGATTTTTAATACTGAAGTATTAAGTTTGACTTAAGGTATTAGTGAACTTGGCCTTTGCAATAAAGGGTTGATAATACAAAATTTATGACATGCCAACTGGGTGAGTGTTTCTCTGTGTATATATGTATATACATATATAACGTTCAGCAAGTATGTAGACACATAGACCTAAAGATGACTGCCATGTGACAGAAGGAACCTCTCTAAATAGGTCACAGGTATCTCAGTTTAGGAATTCTTGCCTTTGCTTGGGATCAAGAGCAAATTCATTAACCATTTAATGATGAATATGGAAGCTCCCCACATAAGTGAATTGTTTCCAGGGATTAGCTTTATTCTAAATTACAGCTTTGTAACTTTTTGTTTACAGTTTGTGTTTGACCTTTTTTCTGGTCAGTTAGTGACAGTTTTAGACTGTGCAGAGCATGAATGCTTAAAGTAAGGTAAAGAGGGTTCAAGAGCTGTGGGGGTCAAGAGCTCTTTATGTACCTAATATTTTTTGAAGGATGGCCCTGTGTTTTTCCTCATCTTCTAGAGTAAATAGTGTAGGTTTATGCAGGTTCTAAGTAGCAAAGTAAGAGATCCATTGAGAAATAACACTGTGAATTGTTGTCTACAGGATGATTATCCCTTTAACCTGTCAGACCTGAACTCTGAAGGTTTTTGGACTGCTTCTGTTGACGGGTTGAAAAGTCATTGTAGTAACTTGGAAAAGTCATTTAATCTTTCCTTGTTCCTGTATCTGAAAAGTGGGTGTGAACATGTATTTGTAAAGTGCTCCAGATTTAGAGCTGTAAAGTGTTGTTCAAGCTGTTGTGACCCTCTGTTGCTTATGGTATCAAGCAGTAACTTACATTTACTTTCTTAACAAACCACTGATCTGTAGAGTAGCTTCTTTGTAGTCAGCACAATGTAATCCATACATGTTAAAACCAGTAGATGTAGTGTTAATATACTGTAGAAAAATGTATTTTAATAACATTCCATTTCAAGCAAGTGAAGATTTCATGAAGGTAGTTTGCCTCCAGGTGAAAGCTTTCCACGTGTCCTAATGCCATAAGAAATTGTTTTCACAACTATTTGAAGAACTGGTGTTAATACTTAACCAAAAAGTGCTGTTTGCCAGACTGAATTTGAGGGTAGATTTGGCAGCAAATGTATGATTCAGAAGCAACCCTTAGTAGTGCATAGATTTACTTTATGTTATGGGTTTGCTGGTGAACCTAGGTTTGTTTTACAAGCAGGAATTTGTACCTGGGTCTGCCCTTACCCTGCAGTGTATTAGTCATGCTAGAACACAGAGCTGTAGAATTTGTAGGTCAGCACCTAAGAGTGAAGCAGAATGAAGCAATACCAAATGAGTAGGACAAGCCCAGGGACCATTACTGCTGAAAATCTTGGAGATTTATTTTAATGTGCAACATAGGCGTGATTACTTCAGTTGTAGAGATGAAGAAATTTTGTGTCTTGAATGCAACACAGATTAAATTTATATTCCTTTGTGTGTCTAAAAAGTAGCATCAGATGTGGTTTTTAATATGACTCGGTGAGGTGTAAGATTGAAATAACTTGCTGACAGCAAGGCACTGATTTAATTAAGCATATAGTTGATACCTAGAGTATATATAAATTAGGAAATTAATCTGTTCTGTAGAGCTGAAGTAAAAATGGATAAGGAGATAAGATGATAGAAAAATGTTTGAGGGAATTGAGGACTCTGGATAAAGCATGGAGAACATGAAATAAAAAAGATTATGACTAGCTGACAGGGGAATGAGAGATACTGGGGGGTTTCTTTGTTCCTAAAAAATGACTAGGTTATTCTGTCACACCAAAGTGTGCATGCAAGACCAGTTACTGGAAACTGGTAGAGATAGCAAGCAAATTGGTAGACATAGGGACTTTTTAGACTTGAAACTGTCTAAAATAACTATAATAATAACCATCACAATTTCTTGGTAACTTTTGGGAACCTTAATGTAGAATTAATGAATCCACTTGAAACAATCTCCTGTTGCTTGTTTAGTAGTTAAAATTAACTGTTACTGAATTGAAATTAAGTTGAACTTCAGAAGCTTCCAGGTCAGTGCTGGATGCTTTCTGAGTATGGAATGGCCACTGCTGCCTGAACCTACTGCTGGCTTCGCTCAGGCACCAATGGAACCGTCTGACTCCCTGGGAAAAGCCTGATGATGCCTCTTTCTTCCCTCTTCCAGCCTAAACATGCATCATGGCTATTTCTGTTGGATATGGCACTGATGAGGCTAACTGCAATTAACTGTTCTCCAGTAAGAACAAAATGATTTACCAAAGGGCACTTGCCACTAATTGAGAGCACTGCAGTCCCGTCCAGGAGCCCAAAATCAGCTACCTGGAATCCTACACTGCACTCTGAGCTTACTGAAGAGATACCTGCCATCTGGGGAAGAGTGCCCAGGGAAATGAGCAGCAGTCCCAGAAGAGTAGAGCTTTATCACTAATAAATATCATGTAGGCACAGGTGCTGGTAAAAGGCAATATAGAAGCAAGAAGTTTTTGCTGGCGAGACTGAAAAAGTTTTCAGAAGAGCAAAGATCACAGTTAAGATAAACATTTCAGACTGAAAACTGCCATTGTCTTGATGCAATCCAAAGATATATACATATCAAATTTGGTTAAACCAGCATTATTAACTTATTTTAAGTCTTATGAGTATATTTATATTAAAATAGGGTGTTGCAGGTGCTGGGGAAGCAATACTGCAGCTCTTCCAGAAGGCTGGATGTGTGCTAACAAGCCACACAAAACTGCTGAGCGTTGACCAACAACATTCATTGCTGTTCAGCAAAAGTAACCTGCCAGTTACTTGAAATGAAGCCAAGTCACTTTAGATACATGTTACTTCACTTGATATTCTCTGTCAAGGAGCAAATGCCTAGGGGCACTGATCCATACTCCAGCAAAGCTCTTCTGTCCTGTTCACAGTTGGACTTGAATGCACCCTAAGTGTCAAGTCTTGAACCATCCTTACTGACCAACCAACATGGGAAACTAGAGGATTTCTTATTTTCTCCAGTCCCTATTTACCTACCTGAGTGAAATACCAATTTGCTAAGAGTGCTTAACTCTTGTTTAACTTCAACCATATACATACATCCCATTGACTGCAATTATCTGCATGTTCTTACTGAGTTGTATTATGAAGATGACTAAATGTCTGCAGATGAGATTTGAGCCCCTCTGTACAGTGCTTTACACAAATATATCAGAGATAACTAGCCATACCAAAGTGATTACAACCTCAGCAGACATGACTAGGAGAGGAAAGCAGCTACTACACATGTAACTTAGCTGCTGCTAAGATTGTCAACATTTTCCATAATAGGACCAGTTTGTCTGGTTGATTTAAAACTTCAACCTGAATTCTTCTGTAAGAAGCTACCTCAGGCTGCCCAATGGGATAGGGGGAGAAGGAGTCACTTGGAAGACATTTCTGAGGAGCTGTTGGTAATTTTTTTTTATTTTTTTTTTTAATTTTTGAAAATTAAAAATATTTCTTAACAAACCATCATGTTGCCATTTGGGGATTTTAGTTAGCAGCTATTATGCCTGAAACCAAAAGATCTTTCTTCCTAGCAATTAAAGAAGTTTCCTTTGCTGCTGGTTACTAACAAACCATATAGTAGAACTATTTAAAGTAAATGTTAGAGGGTAGTTTAGATCCACAAGTGCAGAGTATCTCTTGAGATGACCCAGGTAAATGATGTGGTTGCACCATCACAGTGCAGACACGCAAAGGGAGATAATAACAGCTGCCTGGGCAGCCTGAGCACGGCTATCTCTAATTAGTCCTTGACTTGCAACATGACTGTTAATTTAATGCAAAGGAAGACTGCTTGAGTGCATCTTTAAAAGCTGTGAAAACAGACTGCAGGAGCCCCACAGTCTTCCCAGGGATCATCAGAGGGCAGGATCTTTAAGTAAACCATAAATCTAAAGTTGGTAAATATTCATTTATAAGTTTATTCTACTTTGCAAGTAGACTTGACTTTCAAGTTTCACATTTGTTCTGATTTTGAATAGGTTATTAGGTGAGGATTCATTTAATACGAGAAGAAGATGAACAACAAAACAGATGGAGAATAACACAGATTTTTATTAAAATTTTTAAGAGAACTGCTATTTTCTGTACTACCTTTAAGTAGTAAGGATGTGGTAAGAGTCTTGCAGTGGCTCAAAGTGAAGAGTGAATTTAACAGCAGAGGAACTTAAAACTTCTCCTTATATGAAATCTGTATATAGCCTCAGCAAAGATTGCAGTTCAGGAGGAAATTACACAGCAATCATGAAAGTAAAATATGTTAGATCTCCCAAAATAGTTACCAGAAGCATCTATGCAAGAAATATGAAATGGCAGATAAGACATCTTGTCCCCATGACACCTCTAATTAATAAATTGATACTTGTTCAATGCCTGTGTTTTTCTAATAATTGAGAAGTTCAGGAACTTGATCCATCATCACAGTTTTAGTTCAAGGAAAATTAATTATGACTTGAAAAAAAGACTGTGGTGTTGGTATCAGGTAAATACTGTCTTTCAGGAGCCCAACTAATCTACTTTTCCTGTAGAGAAAATGTTCTCTCCATTGTTAGGGTAGAAGTCAATAACAACAAAAAAAACCCCCACACTACAGTAAAAAGAGAAGCCATTGACACTGTTAGGGAAGGTAGTTGGCCAAAGGACAGTGGTGTTGGAAATACTTAAGAAGTAGGAAATAGTCCAGTATCCACTTCTTTCCAGCTCACTAACAGTTCATGTTGCAGAAGCTGAAATATGAACCAGTGATTAATGGACTTCTCTTGAGGAGGAGAAAAAAGGGGTTTGACTTTATAATTTGAATGATAAAACTAACATGCATTCCATAAAATTAATACACCAAGATGGAGATCTAAACGTAGTAATATTGTCAAACAAAAAAGCTTTTATCCTTCCCAGAGATCACAGTAGACAGGTAACCTGTCTGCCTATATATCCAGTTATCCCAGGATTCTGTTATGATTCCAGAGCAAAAATTATTCCACTTTATACCAAAGACTCATTTTATCTAATCTTTCTTAATTGTGATGTAAAATGTTTCTGCAGTGCTCATATGAGAAGCAATGAGGATCTACCTAATACCTGTATTTAGACAGTGCTTATTATTGAATATTATTGTCTAAGTTTGTTTGATTTTTAAACCAATTAGATTTAAAATCAGGAGTGTAAAAAAGCGTAATGGAAAACTGATTGTTTTGGGTTTTTTTTAATTGACTCATGACATTTCAGAAGAAATAAATCTCCTTTGAAACAAAAATAGCCCTCTCTGCAAACCTGCCTGTTGTACCAGTCCCGGAAGTGATTCATGTGAATTAGGACATGTGTGGGAGTCACTGGGCTTTCAGGAGGCTTTTCATGTTAAGGAGCATTTGCAGTGCTGTTGCAAAGTAGCTCTGGACAGGAGAGTCAGGCTTCAGCTTTGTTTCATCTGTAACTTCACAGGATAGAGTTTAGGGTGTTTAGGTGAGGAGAAGCGTTTGGGGTTTCATTTTTGGTTTTTGTTTTGTTTTTATATATATATTTATATATATATATATATATATACACAAAAGATATCTTGCCCTTAATTCACAGATTGTCCTAGGACTCCTGATACTCCAAATAGCGATCCTCGTTTTTCTACTAACAACAGATTGATGGCCTTAAAGAAGCAATTGGATATAGAACTGAAGGTAAAACAGGGAGCAGAAAATATGATACAGATGTACTCAAATGGCTCTTCAAAGGTAAGACTTTGGAATGCTTAGAGAACATGAAATCACCAGATTTTCATATTGCTGTGGTGTGAATGTACAATGTATAAACTATATGTAGTTTCAGTATTTTCAGTTCAGGGTAAATCTTTGTTAATTTGTAGCAGATTTAACATAACTATTTATCCTACCTTTTTGGTTTTTGTTGTGGTTTGGTACTCACTCAAGTGTTTGTTTTATCCATTTGTCCACATGCAGTTCAACCTAAATAACAAATCCGGCTTACTAAATTTAGTACATCTAGTAATCTTTGATCATGTGTCACTCCCTTAGCAGCAAAGCTGAGTATATAGACTGATAGCTGACTGATAGCTGATGCTTTTCCTAGCTCCACCAAAAAAAAAAAAAATCTATTAGGTTAAAGTTGTAACATGCATGATAATTACACAGAAGGCAGCATTGCCGTGTATGCTTCTGAAATGGTCATCTAGTTGTAGTTGGCAGTAAAAATTTTTGTATCAAATATTTGTTTTAATAAGATGTGTATGATGCTCTGATATAGTTGTTATAATCTACATTAGTACACATGCACATAAAATACACATAAAAATGCATTGTTTTTTATAGGCATGTTGTATTCTAGGGGTAGAATCTGTTGTTTCTCAAAATTGAAAACATCAAATTGAAATTAAAAATAAGCTACACTTACTTCTAGATCTGAATTTTAAAAACATGCTTGCACTTTCTCTCCCTCTTGATGGAATCAGAAGCTCTTCAAGGAAGTGGGAAAGGAGTGTTGTTTGGATTTGACTTATTACATAGACCTAACTAGGTAATAAAATTCATCATAGTCTTGAGCATCACTTAACTGGAGGACAAGCCAAACTTTATAAATTAATAGGAAAAACAAAAAATCCCACACCCAAAAAAAAAAACCCAAAACACCCTCCACATACTCTTATAAGGGTCACAGTTCTCAAATGAGAAAAGTATATTTTTACTAAATTATTATGAGATTTATTTCCAAGCTAAGGGGAAACACAAGCATAGATGTAAAAAAAACCCAGTATGAAGTGGCCTGGTTAGATACTTCTGTGTCCAGACAATAGTAAATAAAATTGAAATGTTCTTAACTGACTGAGCCAAGATCTAGCTAGGTCAGCTGAAAAGAAGTGTTGGATTTGAAGAGTAGACATCTGTCAATTGTGTTGCTACCCCTTGTAATTGATACTAACCAGAAAGTGTTGGAAAGGAGATTCTTATTTCTTAGTGAATTTCTGCTAGAGACTGGTGGAAAGGCAGATTGTTTTGTACCTACCCACTGTATGACTTTCATATTCCTTGAAAAATTTATTGCAAATGCTGCTCAGTCCCAGAAAAATGAATTTAGACTAGATGGACCTTTGAGCTCATTCTGTCCCAGCAGCATTTGTGTCAAAGAGCTGGTACTTTGGTAGCCTTATCTGAAGGTGATCTCTAACCTACTAGCCTGGGGAAGGTGGAAGAAATATCTGGAGAGCACCTTATGACTAAGGGCCTGGGAATGCTGTCCATGCAATAGAGTCCCTCTGCTCCTGGAAACCCTGGAGTCTACATCTTCTAAGGCCATGTACTTAACATCAGGTATAATAATCATCTGACCCAAATGGATCAAAAGACATCCATGAATTATGTTCCTTAGAAACCCTCAGTAAGTAACTTCATAACAGCCTGACAAAACTTAACTAAACACGCAGGCTATAATATTAAACATTGTTAGCAGGCTTTGATCAGCCTAGATAGAAAGTATACATTCTGGCTTGCTTTATGATCCAGGCATGTAATTACAATTGATGATTGAATCTTGAATTTGCAATGGGTAAGAGCTGAAAGCAGCCTCCCAGGCCGTGGGTATAAAGCAGGCGGGCTGGGCAGCGGGGCTGGGCAGAGGGGCTGGGCAGAGGAGCTGGCACTGCGGAGGCCGGGCTGGCGGCTGCAGCGCGCGGGGCGCAGGTGATGGTGCGTATCCCTCCTCTTGTCTTCCTGCCAGCAGCGAGGTCACTTGGCAGGGGTACAGGGTAGGCTTGAGCGTGGGGATTGCATCCTACAAAGAGGGGCTTAAAACAGCTCGTGCATCTGGATGAGGCGGGCAAAAGGGACAGAAAATTCCCAATTTGAATCCAACCCCAGTAAGCCAGCAGTTCTTTAAAAGGTAGTCGCGGGATCCTCTTTAAAACATAGAAATCTTTTGTGACCTTTATTGAAGTGTGCTAGACAGTCTGATTTCAAATCTGTTGTGTTGGTTTTTAGACCTAAATTTAATGGTGGGATGTCATTGTTTGTTTCTTAAAAAGGAAAAAGTCTGTTAGGAGCAATGAACCCATCATCTCATGGGAAAGTTTTCCTTTTGTAGTTCACTGGCTTCAGTAACATTGAGCTCAACCTATTCATCTGAAGTGTTTGTGAGATATTGATCATCTTTTCTCTGACTTGTCTGGATTCTCTTAAGATCCTATGATAGCTCTGCAGATCAATTTTACAGGCACTGTCAGTTCTTCTCTACTCAGGAGATGACTTGAAATACTTTGTATTCAGCCTCTAACACTAAAATTGCTGCTGAGGATAGCACATTCATTTTGATTCTGAAGATGGGATTTTCTGCCTCTTGAAGACTTGAGGATATTTCTGTAATCCTGAATTACCTCCATTCTATGCATCGAAGGGTCTGATGTTGCCCCTGAGCAAGCAAATCCATTGCAGTAAGAGGATATGAGGGACAATCAAAACCTGTAAGGTCAAAAATAATATATTTATAAATGAAAATGTTGAATGGGTAAGGTTTAATACAGGATTCTAGAGTTGCTTGTAATCTGTTATGTAGACCCTATATTCTGCTGTAGACAGTAGTTATATTTAAAGTTGGCATTTCTGTTTGGGAGGGCATTTATTTAGGAAATTCACTGTAGGCACTAAATAATTGGATAGCTAACATGGAATCTTAAGAAAACTAGTGTGTTTCTGAACTGTTAGCTAATACTAAAGCTTAAAACCAAGAGTCTGTGACTGTCATATGCAGGAGACACAGTCTCTCCATGCAACCAGAGCCTTTTTACATGTGTATCTTGGTGTATCTACCCTGCAGAACAAGGGGTACCATTAAAATATCTTGAGTAATACATTAGGCACAAGGTCGTAGAGGAGCTCTGCAAGGGTGAATTTCTCTCAGCATAGTTTAATGTCACTTCATGGTGCCAGTACTTCTAGATCTAGGTGTCTGCTACACTGTTCTTTGTCTTGGTTGTGGTAAGGATAAAATATTAATTGCTTTAATTTCTTAAATAGATGATAATTTCATTATAAAATTAAAAATATAAGCATAAACCATGTCCACAGTAAAGTAGCAAATTAATGAGGTTATAGATGACTTAACCAGAATAACCTTTGGGCTATAAGAGGTGTGATACTCATCTACACTGACTACTGTTAATCGTTGTGATTGATTGGTGTTGCAAAGACAGGACAAATAAATGGCTTTTTCTTACACTCCTTTTTTTTTTTTTTGGTTTTACTGCAAGTCAGATCACCTTTAATGTATCTGGTAATTCCCAGAACACAGAGAGTCATGCAGCAGCCATAGAAGCACGTACACAGTTCCATATGCAAGAAACAATTGATAATCCTTTATAAGTCAGATCTCCAGGAGCTGGAGGACAGCATGTGGTTGAATGGGCTCCTGATAATGCTATTATCAGTTAGTTTGAAAGTTTGTGTTCTCTTCTAAACTGTTTCTTGTGTTACTGCTTTTGAAAACAAAAATTAGTTAGCTCAGTTTATTTATATGAAAAGTACTGTACTTTAAGTTGCTGATGAAATAGCTAATGAAGTTACCCTTATATATTATGTATTTATTAATGCAAAAAACCTTCAGCTATTATTTCTTCAGAAAAACATACTACAGACGTTATGTTCCATGTAATCTCACTTCATCTTTCATTTTCAAAATTGAAAATTAGATGAAGTGAGTTAGTTCAATGATTGTTATATGGATTTAGTCTAGCTAATGTCTGTTGGAAGAGTTCTCACACTAGAGTAAATTTGAGTCATTCTACATAGGGTGGAGGTATTTTGCACTTAGTATCTCATCCTTGCTTTAGCATCAGCTGACAAAACATTAATCTACACATTTAATGTTGCTAGACCATGCCTTCTTTATTCAGCATTAAGCCGATCCAGTTTCCATGTGGGTGCCTTGCACTCTTTAATCAGTCAGGATATGCTTCTGTCCTAACTTAATTTCCACTGATGTCCTAATGTGGTTAGTTGATTTAGTCTGCTATACTGAATTAACTACATAAATTGAGTTCTTGTGCCTAAAGCATGTGGGTTTTGATGTTTCCAGTGTGTTTTGTTCCATGAAGAACTTAAAATTTTAACTTTGTTTGTTTGAATAGGATCGAAAACTTCTTGCCACGGCGCAGCAGATGCTCCAGGACAGCAAGACAAAAATAGAAGTTATAAGGATGCAGATTCTTCAGGCAGTCCAGACCAATGAACTGGCTTTTGATAATGGTGATGGAGTAGAAAGGAAATATGAATCATTATTGTCAGAATGCCATGTGGATATGTACCCATCTGCACACAAATTATGATAAAATTTTTAATAGGAATGGTTGACAAAGCTTCATGAACCAAAAATAATCAATAGCCTAGGCATACTCTTGTTTGGATGCCAGATACATCTGACTGAGGCAAAATGCCATAAGCTTAATGAAGAGAAATACAATCTCTTCATCATCCTTTTACTACCTTATGCAGTCCTTTTTTGCTTTGTGGTCTTTGCTCTCCCTTCATTGGTCTTTTCTTTTTGTCTTAACAGTAACTATGAATATTCATTAAAGCGTATAATATTTTCACTATCCTAAAAAATAAAAATAAATAAAATCAGACAGGTACAAAGCCTGCTTGTCATACTTAAATAGATTGACCTTATTATTGCTAATGGGAGGTGACTTTTTGCTATACTGATGGGTATGTAGGCTAGATTGAGTAGTAAACAACTGTTTCAAAAACAAAACCAAAAAACCAACCAAAAAGTCAGTGTTTTTAAAACAACCTGACTTGAACTACTCATACTGCATTCTGGAAGTATTTTTAAAATTGCATTTCTTTGGGAATCTTTAAATAAATTTTTAAAAAGAATTTACCTCCGAGTTACAATAGCCTGAGTATACAGTAAATTGTGAGCATATTGGTACATCTGTCTTGAGCTTTATTTGTGTATAGTTCTTATTGAAGTTCTATGACAATGTTCATAATCAGGGCCTGGATAATCAAAAACTTCTGTTTTGTTTTGTAACATGGGGGTTAGTTTTCTTTGTTTCTATGTTTATGACACTTCTGGCTTTCTTAATTCTTTTTTTTAATCAGTATTATTAGCATGTGGATTATGTGTATCATTTGTTCAAAAGAAAAAGAAAAATGCCTTTCTGTGTTTCTACTACTTTTAGAGCTTTAAGCAGAAAGGAAAATATCCAGAAAACTTTCTAGTTCTGTGTAGGAAATCTAAACCCTGTAAAAAGTGGACATCAGAACAGTTAACTCAAACCATTTGGGAAATGAGGTATATGGGACCTCTTACAGTCTCTGTGCTGGAAGAAGCCAGACTCCCTGGGGTTGCACCTGGAGGAGAATGATCAGAAACTGATCAGGGATATATTTAGCTACAGAGTAGTTTGGAAGATAAATCCAGAGAGCATGGTTCAGAGATGTGGAAGTCTCAAAACCTCCCCCTTGCCAGCTGAATGGTGTTTGAGAGATTTGGCTTTTCTGGCTTTACTGCCTTTTTCTCACATCCTCAAACACAGCTCTTCAAGGACTAGGACCTGTTTATTGGATTGAGGCCCTGAGCAGTTATTTCTTCCTTCAAATGCAAATGCTTAAAATTTGACTGTTGCCTTTATGACAAACTTAGAACTTCTCTTTCAGCTACCAAATTTACATCTTTCTCTGCTTTTTTTTTTTTTTAACCTTTTTCTTTCTCCCCTGTATGGGGAAAGGATTAATAGTAAAGAAATTAAACACAGGCATGATGTTCAATGCAGACTGTTTGTTTGTATCTCTCTGCAGCAAAACCTGTGATAAGCCCTCTGGAACTCCGCATGGAGGAATTAAGGCACCATTTCAGGATAGAATATGCTGTGGCAGAAGGTGCAAAAAATGTGATGAAATTACTTGGATCTGGGAAAGTTACCGACAGAAAGGCACTTTCAGAAGTAATTTACATCATTACAATTTCTAATGCTTTATTTTACACCTTATTTCATGGGAAAAAAAAACCAACCAAACTTCTTTATTATTATTTTGAAAAGGCACAAGCAAGATTTAATGAATCAAGCCAGAAGCTGGACCTCTTGAAGTATTCACTGGAACAGAGATTGAATGAACTTCCTAAAAACCATCCCAAAAGCAGTATTATTATAGAGGAGCTTTCATTGGTCTCTTCACCCACATTAAGTCCTCGTCAAAGTGTAATACCTACTCAAAACCAGTATAGTACACTGTCCAAACCAGCAGCTTTAACAGGTATGATTGATGGAGCTTTTTATTTTGTGTTTTAAAATAAGTCTTTAATGCCAACTTGTATTTCTTTCTGGACATATTTCATTGTTGTTCTTTTCCTAGACAAAGACATTTAGAATTTCCAAGTGTCTATGCACCACAAAAATGCAGATAAGTGACTTTGATTTATTTGTTAATCTTTTTTATAATCCTTTTGAACAAGTGGAATTCTGGCCTCAAGTTAGGTTGCCATGGAACAGTGTTACTAGTGTTTGCCTAAAGCCTTTCATCTTTAGATTATCAAGCACTTTAAAAGGTGGGTAAGTATCACTATCCCCATGTTACAGATGGGGAACCTGAGATGCAGAAAAAGTTAAGTGACCTGCCCTGTTCATATAGCAAGTCAGTGGCAGAGCTGGAGACAGGTATCCTATTTTCTCCCAGTCCCTGGTTTACATACTGTCTTCCAAGAAGGTGATATTTATGCTACCAAAATACTGTATTTCTAAACCAAAGAGCAAAGGAGATCCTACAAACATGCGTGGAACTAGTGAAACCTTTGTTTATTGGTGTGAATTGTCTTCCTTACAATTAAAAATGGAAATCCTTATTGTTATTTTTGAGAGATTTAGCTTACTGTGAGGTAACAGTAAATTTATATATAAGACTTTGGAACTCCTCATAGTTTGTATTCACCTGGAATTGTTGTCCTTCTTTGGAAGTGTTTCAAAAGATGAGCCATACTCAACAAAGCTCTTAAAACTTTTGCCTACCACTTTTAGTAACGTAAATACTCTTGACTCTTTGGGTGTATATTGCTTTACTAAATTTATTTAATAGTAGTCATATAAGAATTACTAGTTTGGGGTTTTTGGTTTTGTTTCCTAAAACAGTCTACATGTAAATATTAAACCAACTATTAAGTTTCTTCCAAAAACACTCAGTAATTCAGCTGTTACTCTAGTTGTACATGTATGACTGAAATCAGAACTGTGTTTTGAAGTACTGTGGGTTATACTTTAAAACAAAAAAAGGAAGCTTGCTAAGCTACAATAATAATAAAATGGAGTGAATCTACTAGTCTTCCACTTTGGCTCAGTAAAACACATAGCACAAGGTAAAAAGCATCAGCACCTCAGCTGAGAGCTCTTGTAAAGCTGCAGAGCATGAGGGGAACTTCTTTCCACAATACATTGTCTCAGATGATCAGTGACCATGGCAGGAGGTATCATGCCTTGATTTTATTACAATTCCTTTTGATTATGTTTTTCTGTAATACATAATCACGGGTCAGGTACATTACAGTGACATGTAATTCCTCTTTAAACATGATTTACTGAAACATACCAACAGTTTCTAATAGGAATTATCATAACAGCTACATGCTCATGAAGTTCTTAATAGTTTCCTATTGGCTACAAAAAATGCTGTTGTATTGAACTGGATTTCAGTGAAGGGTGTCTGTGTTTGCCCCTAACACTGTGAAAAATAGATTGGTGCTGCTATCACATTTTTTTAAGTGCATCAGCAGAACTTTCTGATACACATCAGAATCTGGGAATGAAATACTCTTTTACCTTTTAAGCTGTTTCAGGAGCCAATAGCATCTCTTTCTCTTCATAGCCTAATGCTTAGCTGTCACTTATGGCAGTTAGTTCCCAACAGGATGGGATTTCTCCACACACTGGATTCTTGGTGTCTGTCTGTTCTGTGGGCTGTAATTTTGCCAGACCATTTTTAGGTCAGTCTGAGTTGTTACAAGGGAGTACTTTTAAGTTTCACAGTTAAGTACATTTCCTGTCAAAAGAACACTTAGGAGCTGCGTTCCTAGCTGACAATATGATTATGAACTGGCTAATTTCACCAGTTCCAATAGTTAGGTTTGTCAGTGTCAGTGGTGTCACCATTTTACAGATGCTCTCTTGTCCAGGACGAGGTACGCCTACTGTTCTCATAACCATCTGTGGTATTCAGATGTTTCTGTGCTGCTCTGCTGGAGGAGACTGTTAAATTAGAGCAGCAGCCTCTCTACCTCATTTGGTTAAAGATACAGATTTTTAAGAGTAGATTCCTGACTGAATTTGAGTTTATAGAAGCTGAGACAAGTTGGAACAATACAATTATTATGTACTAACTCAAATTTTACTTCAGCAGGCAAATGAGATTTCTGAATGTATCTTGGAACAAATTTGTACTCTCAATAGTAAATGTGTTAAATACCAAAGCAATATACCCAATATTAATTAGTTATATGAAACTCATGAAAAGCTGTTATTGTCACATTTGCAAGATCCATTTTTTTTACAGGAAACCTAATACTCGTCATCTTAAAAAAATGACATTGCTTACAACTTGAACCCAAGTAATTGGGTTCTCAAGTGAAGAAAGCAAGATACTTCTGAGTCACAGAGCAATACTTTGTGTTATTTTGGTAAACTATAGCTCCTTCTAGAAGGTCGAGTCCCACATATTTGTCTTTTAATGCTTATTTTCTGTATATTTTTCTGCCTTGGATCTGTGTTTTGATTTCATCTGACATTTCTGTTACACCCTGTGGGGGGTCACAATGGGAGCTGCTGCTATAAATTCACCATTAGTCATTCACTTTGTTTACTTCAGAGCAAACATCTTTGAGCAATCATTGTCTGTCCTGTTGCAGGTACGCTGGAAGTCAGGCTGATGGGCTGCCAAGATATTTTGGAAAACGTCCCTGGTCGATCCAAAGCCACGTCGATTGCACTGCCTGGGTGGAGTCCAAATGAAGCCAAATCAACTTTCATGAGCAGAACCAATAGAAGTAAAAGTGGGAGTAGCAGAAACCTTCTGAAAACCGATGACTTGTCCAGTTGAGTATACTCTTGCTTTTTCTATCTTTAGGCACATTTTTATTTACATTTTTAACGTGCATGCCATGTTGTGTAATTTGAAACACTAAATTGAAGTGTTAAATTTGTTTCTTCATCTGTCAAGTCATTCAAAAAGAAAAAAAAATCTCAATCACACTATTACACCCATAAGAACCAATTAAATATGAGATTACATTAAGGGAATCTTACTGAAGCTTTTTTTTGTTTGTAGAAAATCCTCTTAAAGATTTAAGCTGAGTTTGTGTACTTTACTTACAGATGAAGTCTGTGCTGTACTGAAGCTGGATAACACTGTGGTTGGTCAAACTAGCTGGAAACCTATTTCCAATCAGTCATGGGATCAGAAATTTACACTGGAACTAGACAGGGTAAAAATGTGGTCTTACTTCATTGACAGCTATAGTCAATTTGTAGAAAAATTTCATTGTGCTTTTTTTTCCCCCCCCTCTGTTGTTGTGATTATGTTCAAATTTCATACATATGAGTATTCCTGTCCTTAAAGAAAGAAAGCTTAAAGGAAAGATTAAGCTGTTATACTGAGCTGGCAGTCTAGAAGCTTTACCTTTACTGGCCTAGAAAGTGACATAATATTTGTATCCAAGACCTAACACTTAGCATCTCTTTAGTCTGTGACAGGTGGTGTTTAAATTATTATTAGAATCATCAACATCTCATTGTTTATTATTCAGTTCTAAGATCAGACACAGTTTGGATTTTGGTAAAGCTATGGCATGGAATTTTTATAGTGCTTCCATAACAGTGTTCTCATGTGAAGCTGGTCAGTTTTTCAGGAATAATATATATGTTTTGTATATATATATACATATATATATATTTACTAATAGTTTTTTCCTAGAACGTAACAATTTTACTTGGAGGATACAAGTATCAAAATGATACTTGATGCTTCTTTGCTTTCACCTTTTGAAGGGAACTTGTGTGATGTAGTTTTAATCAGGCAATTGTTTTTTAGATACTTTAACATACAAGGATTTTTGTTTCCATCACTGTTTAAAATAGATGAAAATTGAACTAAGTTTTAGGAGCCTAAATGTCATCTCCAGTATATATTGAAAACAAATGAGAAAGGAGGAGGAAAAAAACAACTTTTAAAACCACCTTCCTGTTTTTCCTCTCTCCCCACCAAGCCCCACCCCTTCTGAGCCCCAAACCAGATTACTTGCATCTAGAAAGGAAGCAGTTTTAGACCTGTGGGTACACAAACTAAGCATCATGCAGCACAAGATTAACTGCTGTGGAGTCCTGAAGCTTTGGTTAGTCTCAGATTAGGACTAGAATTAATGGAAGTTTAGTAGCAGCACCTTACAGCCAGTATGTGTCATTTTTAAGAACTCAGTATTAGATGCTCATTTAAGAACTCATTATTAGAAAAGGACCTTCTGCTGGGTAAGACCACGCAGCCTTCCATATTTGAAATGCACATGCCAAACCCCATCTCTTTTTTTCTTGTTATCTGTTGTTCTTAACTTTTGTTTTTTTTTAAAAGCTGAAGCTGTCATATCAAGACAGTAAGTTGATGGAATTAAATTGTGCTAATTGAAATTAGTAACGTGAGATGCTGCTATTATATTATTGCAGGATTCTTCACATTTTGTAAGAAGCTTTTGTAACAAGCACACAAGACACCCTAAGAACAAATAAATAAATAAATAAATCCCACCAGCAATATTTAGCTGTAGCTGTTAAAGTTTTTGGCCCCTCTTCACAGGCAGGGTACAAACATTGCATATGCTTATGAAGATACTGTATAAAGTCTTGCATCATGATGCTCCTAGAGGTACTAAAATGTCAGTGTGCAGCCATGAAATGCAACTGATACTTGTGAATAACAAAGAACACTAAAGTTGAATTTCTAAATGCAGGTGAAAGTTTGTTGTTCGAGCTTGAGCTAGAATATCTTGAAGTAGCACAGTTGGTACTGTGATTCATGAAGTCTGGTGACTGTTTGTGAATCTCTCCTACTGCTGGGGGAATTCTACACTTAGCCCAGTGACCATATACACAGTGAAATGCTGCAGTCAGCCTAGGGAGAGCTTGCTCAGTGTGACTGCTTGGCCTTGGCACTCCTTGAAAGTAACAGCTCTGCATCTTGAACCTTGAGTTGCTAGATCTTGCTGTAGCAGAGACAATTGCTCCTCAGTCATTTCCCGTGTGTGTGTTTCCTGCCACAGTCACGTGAGTTGGAAATCTCCGTGTATTGGCGTGACTGGAGGTCTCTGTGCGCTGTCAAGTTTCTGAGGTTGGAAGATTTCCTGGATAACCAACGGCATGGCATGTGTTTGTATCTTGAACCCCAGGGCACCCTGTTTGCAGAGGTAAGAATGTTTCTTGAACACCCTTGCAAGTATGACGTTGCAGAAAAGTTTTTCTTAAACTTTTGAGAATACATTTTGTTCCGAAACTGGAATATAACACACGTTCTTTCAACTGCAGGTTACGTTTTTTAATCCAGTTATTGAGAGAAGACCAAAACTCCAGAGGCAGAAGAAGATTTTTTCAAAACAGCAAGGTGATTAATATAAACATGTAGAAAAAAATCTGCTTAAAAATTGTACAGATCTGTG
This sequence comes from Ceyx melanurus, assembly GCA_024611195.1. NCBI lineage: Eukaryota > Metazoa > Chordata > Aves > Coraciiformes > Alcedinidae > Ceyx > Ceyx melanurus. Next base: position 16,919 of record JANHGL010007098.1, on the reverse strand, counting down.
ATTTTATTTTTTTTATACAGAGACCTAGTATTTGCCCATGAATAAAGCTATAGGTAATGAAGGATTTGGCATTGAATTTAGAAATGTTTTGGTTTAGAATTCTTTATTATGCATTAGCATTTAATGGTGAATAATTAGGAGTTGCTAAGGAATATGACAAATTCAGTTTGTTCTTCATGAACTGATTAATATGATTATTTTTTTTTCATTATAGCTTTTGGTAATAAGCAAGGAAATGACTTGCACTCTGTTTTGTTTTTGTGGTTTTTTTTTTCACAATATCCACAGGCAAAACATTTCTCAGAGCTCCTCAAATGAATATTAATATTGCCACTTGGGGCAGGCTGGTAAGAAGAGCTATTCCTACAGTAAATCACTCTGGCACCTTCAGCCCTCAAGCATCGGTGGCCGCTGCTGGGCCGGTGGGCGACGCGCACATCCCAGAGCTGACGCTGCCAGCCAAGTAGGTGATAGCCACGGCTTTCAGACACTTCTAAGAGCAAGAGTAACAGGGAGATACTTATGCCCTAGTGTATGTAATGTGTGTCATATCTGTTTATTCTGCAAGACTGCAGACCTTTCAGTGTTTTAATTTTGGACATCCATTTTGTAGAGAGATCTGCACGCACAGGATTTGTGTTAGGTGAAAACTACCTAATGTGCAGTTTTAAGTTGGTTTTCATACTATTAAAACAGTCTCTGCTATACACTGAGGAGTTATTTTTCTTGCCAGTGACTCTCCTGTAGCTAAGTTGGACTTTGAACTTGAGCCTGAGCCTCCACCTGCTCCACCCCGTGCATCTTCCCTTGGGGAAATATCTGAATCTTCTGAGATAAAGGCTCCTGATGTGCCATCTCAGGCAAGTAATTTTAAGAATTTCAAGCCATACAGTTCAGCAAGCTTGCAGTATTGGCACCTTTATGATGTATTTCTTCCCTTGTATTTCAGTGTATGCTCCCTTACCTTACACATAAATAATTGTGTCAACAGAATGCCCTGATTACCCTTTGTAGGAAACTGTTTCCATGGTTGCTGTGTTTAACTCTTCACGTCATTTGATTCCACCACAGAAAAAACAAAATCCCAAAATCATTAGAGCACTTGGGGGGGGGGGGAAATATGCACAAAGAGCAGCACGACTGAAACAATAGGTTTCATCAGGCTGTTCTTACCTGCATCATCTTGAAGTATACTATTTTAGCTTAGGCAAATCTTGTGTTAAGAATTCCACATGCTTATAGTAAAACTTGCATTAATTTGCAATCAGTTTTTAGATTTTCAGACTTCTTTTTCTTCACAGGATGAAGTAACAACTTTTGATTTTGAAAACGGCAGAAATAATATTGTCCCAAAACTCCAGCCTGAAATAATCTGTGAGCCTGATGCTCCCCATTCAGACACAAAATACACCAACACCCGAGAGCCTGAAGATAGAAGGTAAAAATGCAGAGGTCTTGTTATTTGAATAATATTTCTTAAAGGTAACAAAGAAGAAGATTTTTTACTGTTTTGTTGTTTTGCTTTTTTTTTAATTTAAATAGATCACAACAGAGATTTCAATTCAGTCTGAAGGATTTCAGATGTTGTGCTGTACTGGGCAGAGGACATTTTGGAAAGGTAAATGTCAAAAGGCTGTATCAAATGTCAAGGCTGTATCCAAAACTTGGTATAGCTCTTAATGAATGGCTTATGTTCTGCTTCAGGTGCTGTTGGCAGAGTACAAAAACACAAATGAGATGTTTGCTATTAAAGCCTTAAAGAAAGGAGATATTGTCGCTCGTGATGAAGTAGACAGGTCAGTTTGTAAAATACAGTCCCTGGATTCTGTAAATCAAAGGTGTTTTCTTTCTCCATGTAACATAACTGTAAGCTTTTATTCAGTGAGTTGTCATCTCCTGGCTTAGTTGCCTGCTGCAGACAGTCTTTCTTTGGGAGCAAGGAGGGAGCAGTGTAGCCCAGGAATAATCTGGAATTATTGTAGATAGATGTTTATTATATTGTTACTGGTTTTTCCACTTTCTGTTGTACACAATTAAAATAAAAATGGATTAAAGCTAACATCATTATATCAATGCAGAGTTAATGCAAGTCTCTCAGTATTTGGAAAGGAAATTGTCAGGGTAACAATTTTCAGGGACTAAAAGGTTTCCTTTTTTTTATATATATGAAAGTAGCCATGAAAATCCTGGCATCAATGTGTGTACAAGTATTAAACCTCTTTCTTGAAATAAAAAGTGTTCTTACCCTGAGGAACAGAGGAAAAAGATATGAGATATAAATTACCAAATAGTGAGTTGAAAAAACATGGTTGGGGATTCAGCTTTAAATTTTTCCTCATTTTCTGTTTGCAGCTTGATGTGTGAAAAGAGAATATTTGAAACTGTGAATAGTGTCAGACATCCCTTCTTGGTGAACCTTTTTGCTTGTTTCCAAACCAAAGATCACGTTTGCTTTGTAATGGAATACGCTGCTGGTGGGGATCTGATGATGCACATTCATACTGATGTCTTCTCTGAACCAAGAGCAGTGTGAGTATCTGTCCCTTGTTCTGGCAGTTACTGAAGGACATTTTGTTCAGTGGATAAGAACTCAGATCTTTATCATCACGTGCCTCTGCATTCTGTCATTTCAGTAAATAGTGTGGCACTTTTAAAAAAGAGTCAGTCTCCAACTGGTTTTGTTAGAAGATGTGTCCAGGGTTAACATGCCTGAACCCACATTGAATTCAATTACATACAAATGTTTAATGCTATATTATAAGCTGTTTGGGATTTTTTTTAAGATCATGTTAAAAAAAAAAGCAAAATTAAGAGTTAAAATAGCAGAGACTAAAAACAGAAAGAATAAGCCAAATAAGAAATCGCTCACTGCCACAGCAGTGGATGCTACAGAAAATATATCCTCTGGGTCAAGTGAGCATATTACAGCTTGAAAGCTGCAAGTTTAATCATTTTTGCCATCTGGCTTTAAAAGTCTGACCTTGTCTAAAACTAATCTGTACCTGGAAAAACAATCTGTAATCTTCAGAGAGGATGGTTAATAAAAAAGATCAATAATAACGGACTTCACGTTCTGAAAAGCACAACTAAAATAAATTGAAATCTTCACTTTTCACTTCTTCAACAGCTTCTATGCTGCATGTGTGGTTCTTGGACTTCAGTATTTACACGAACACAAAATAGTCTATAGGTAAGTAGTCACTAACCCATTTCTAACAGATGAATTGCAGCTCTTCTGACTAGTACTGAAGAAACATCAGTGATGCAATTCTGTTCTCAAATATCCATTTAGAGATTTAAAGCTGGATAACTTACTGCTGGACACAGAAGGCTTTGTGAAAATCGCGGACTTTGGTCTTTGCAAAGAAGGTAATGAAGGCCCTGAATCTTTCTTTCTAAAGGAATTCCATAGTCTGGGTTACTCTTGACTGTTCCTTGAAAATTTTATACTGTGTACTTAGCCTCTGTCATCTAAAGAAAAAAATACATCTCTGTACAAATATGGAGATAGGAGGAAGTTTCTTAGGGAAATGAGAGGCATTTGAGCATAGCCCTGGGTTTTTTTTCTACTCCAGTTGCAAGCATCACCTGTTCTGATTCTTACTTCATGTGTCTGCTTATTAATAAGGCACATTGCTACATTTTACAAGTTAGCAGAAAAAACATTAGGTGTTCTTCCTCATTCTAAACATGTTGACACCGTACAATGAAGACAAATACCATTATAATCCATACCTCACTCTTACTTTTTTACTAATTCATTATCTATTTTTTTAACTCTGAAATAGCCACAACACTAAGCACATGGAAACGATGTGCAAAGTATGTTGTAGATAAAATAGAGACATCTGCCACAAAAGGGCAGCCTAGATGATAGAAAGTTACTTTCAAGCATCTAATTACTGGCCTTTCAAAGAAGACCTAAAGTAGAGGTATCAGCTGACATTGCAGTGTCTTTCTCAAACCCCGTTGTGGGGGGGAAGATCTAGAGAGGTGCATTTCATCCTCCAGTTTATATAGCCAGCCCTCAAGTCCTGTGACTTGAACTACAAACAAGTTTCATAAATGACAAAAGGAAAGGAGGACAAGGGAAGCTCTACAATAAATGGGTTTTAAGCTTTCTGCAGCACCTCCACTTGTAGTGTCTTCTCAGCCCTTGTGATGCTGATATTCCAAACTGTGCCCCTCTTCCAGATAGACAGGGCTGTTTTGCTCCAAGGTGTTTCCATGCTTTTACTGTATGTGGTTTTGCAGAAGTATCCATAATAGGGACGTTTGACTAAACTAGCATTCCACTTTCTTCTACTAGCTGGTAGAAATGTAGCATGAGATTGTTTGTGTCCTTCCAAGCAGAGATAACTGGGTGACAAAGGTGTAACTGGAAGCTTAATTTGGCTCATTTCATATAGTTAGGGAGAGAAAAACTTGGTGATCCCCACCCAGAGCAAAGGCCTGGCAGGGAAGAATGGGGGAATGTTTCACCTCATTGGCCTGAACCTGCAGAGAGGCCCTGGAACTACAATATCAGCTGAAGCTACTCTAGAGAGGGGCTTTACTTGCTGGACAGCGAGGTTGGGTGAGTGGCAGAAAATAACTGCTTGTTTTTCATTCACTGTTAACTTTTCAGGAATGGGATTTGGAGACAGAACAAGCACATTCTGTGGCACACCAGAATTTCTTGCTCCAGAGGTGCTGACAGAAACTTCCTATACGAGAGCTGTAGACTGGTGGGGTCTTGGTGTACTTATCTATGAGATGCTTGTGGGTGAGGTAAGTTCTAGTAAGACACAGTGGAGTTATAAACCCAATGTCTGTTAAAAAGGGTACAAAACTCAAGATACCAGCCTGTCAGCATTTAACATGGCTTCCCCATTGTAGTGATACTTGCATATATGTATGTATAGGCATAACTAGTTTTACAGTGAGCATTTTAATGTGTTTCATCAAGAAAAGTATTAATACTGAGCAGTTACTTACCTGATATTATCTACTATAATGCTACAGAAGTCATGAGTCATGTCATGAGTTTGAATCATCTGCATAAAGAATTACTTCTTTATGTCTTAAATCCAATTACAGCAATGGCACATTAATATCTCTAAGCAAGAGCATAGCACATCTGGTTTGGGGGAGCTTGGTTACCAGCATATATCTGCTGTCATCAGATCTGGATGTGTACAGCTATAGCAGCCTTCTACTGTCAGATGTTTTGGGGGAGAAAACTCAGGTTCTGAACTCCTGTATTTTGAATGGAAGTGAACTTTTAATGCATAAAACTGGATCCTAGTGAAAGATTATGGCAAACATAATGCTGTTTACTATTTGAATTATACATGTGCTAAAATAGAATGCCCCAGTTCCATGTAAATGAGCTGGCATAAATAAATTACTACTGAGTAGTTATTTACCACTGCCTGTGTTGCTTCCCTTCTGGTCCATTTTGTTGCAGTATCTCCCAGGCAGCACAGGGACAGTGTATATAGATTTGCTCATCACTTTGTTCTTTTTCAGAAATAATGATTGCTAAACTTTTTTCACTTTGACATTAAAAGAAAAAGGACAAAAAACTTGTAGGGTGTTGCCTACATAGAATCATAGAATCCACAAAGCAGTTTGAAAAACACTGAGTTGTAACATGCTGAAGATAATACAAAAACAAATTAGTTTTCACCATGTCACCTGTGAATGGCAGCTGTCCCAGAGAAGAGCTGGTACATTCTTTCCCCGTTCCTTGTATATCTTGTGTCAGAGCTCAATTGAAGATCCCAGTTTTAGGTGTTTCTGCTTCTAAAAACACATTTTTAAAGCACAGTCCTTCAGTAAGAATTAAGGGATAATACCAAGGTGCCTTGCTTTTCTGTCTTGCTTATGGAAAGCAACCCTGTCTGTTTCTGGAATAAGGAAGACAATTTCAGGGTGTCTAATTGCAAATCATCAGCTGAATATATGTATTTTTTTCAATTGCAAGTGATTTTTAAGCCTATTTAATAGTTTTGGGGCTGGGTTTTTTTACTTTCATTATAGTCTCCCTTCCCTGGAGATGATGAAGAAGAGGTGTTTGACAGTATTGTGAATGATGAAGTAAGATATCCACGATTTCTGTCTACAGAAGCCATCTCTATAATGAGACGGGTAGGAACATCATAAGATTATTACAGTATTCCCCTCTTATCCTGTTTTCTCTCCAACATTAAGGAAATCACTTTTCTTGGAACAAAATACTTCAAGAACCTATGCTTGGTATTCTTTTTCTAGAATTAAATTTCAGACTTTCCTCACTCACATTGTGCCATGCTGCTCATCATCTTAGATGAGAATTGTCAGTGCCATTCCATTTATTCAGGAGCAACTTTTTCTTTAAAATGTAAAACCCTAGAGGCTCTATTTTCTCTCAGCACTGAGTTGCCTACTCACCTCTAACTCGAGAAGTGTTCTCCTAGCAGAACACTGCTGCATTGACCTATTTGGTAGATTTACATTGTCACATGAATATTTTAATTCAAAGACTTCTAAATCTTTTTGGTTTCACTCCAACTGGGGCAGGGAAAGTCCTTTTCTTGGCAAAGAACAGCTGATTTTTGTTTATGATTGTTATTAGTGCTGTTCCTTAGTGTAATGCCTCTACTTACCTAAAGAAGACACTTGAAGCTGTCTGAGTTAGAAGCTTTATCACAGTTGATAGAAAGGCATCTCCTGCAGGTGACTCAAAGCCTTTGGAAGCAGCTTCTCCACTTAGAATCAGTCTAGCACCCAGTTCAGCAACGTGCTGCAGCATGTAAGTTAAAGCATGTCACAGTAACTGCTGTGCATAGGTATTTAAATAATAGCATAAAACTATTCTACATCTTAAAATTATTTGCCTACTGCTAGAGAGCGTGTGTCTAGAGAACAAAGGAAGAATACAGTTTTAGGATGGTACCCTGGGGAGGGTATTTTTACTGTGACAATTATCATGCCCCTGTCCCCAGGCAGCTGCTGAGCTGCACCTAGAAGACATGTACCCCTAACTTTGTGCTTGCAGTTTACTAGGTGCTGGGGGTGAACTGTTTCCAGATGAAAAGTCCCACATAATATAGAAGACATTATTTTTTTGATGGCTGCATCATGAATCTGTCAGCTCACAACTGCATCAGAGTTCTGGTGTTAACTAGCAAACCCCTTTGACTGGGTGTGTAAAGCAGCATTCAACCCTCTCCCAGTAAATCAGCTGCTGTGGTATAGCTGGGCAAGGAGAGAGCAGTGTGGTATCTCTTCTCAGCCAAGCAACAAATACCAGCTTCTGTAAATTCTCTATTTACCAAGCAAGAAGCACTTTTCAGTACCTCTGTGCTAAACAGTAGCCCCACAAGCCACCTTGGGTACCCAGACTCAGTCCCCAGAGCTGCAGTGAGACAGGTCAGTCTGCTCTCTCCCTGTTGATGGTGAGCTGCTGCTGGCATCATGCTAACAGGCTCGGGTACCTCCTCCAGAGCACTGCTACCTCGACCTACGTCCTTCCAGGGCACCAAGCATTTTCTACACATCAGGCAATAGGAATTCCACTGTCCCCCTGATCTCAGTGTTGGCTCTTGGAGAGTAGCTCTCATCTTCCCTTTGTTCTTCCCCCTACCTCTGCATTTTTGCACTGAAATCTTCCATGTTTTCTCAGCTGCTACGAAGAAATCCAGACCGGCGTCTTGGAGCTGGAGAAAAAGATGCTGAGGATGTAAAAAAGCATCACTTCTTCAGGGTGAGTACAAACCAGTATCATTCCTAAGGACAGGAAGGAGTAGCAGACCATAAACTAAAGCTCACTTGGTTTATTTTACAGCTAATAGATTGGAATGCTTTACTGGCCAAGAAAGTAAAGCCCCCTTTTGTACCCACGATTAGAGGACGAGAAGACGTTAGCAATTTTGATGATGAATTTACCTCTGAAGCACCGATCCTCACTCCGCCCCGGGAACCAAGGATACTGTCAGAAGATGAGCAGGAAATGTTCAGTGATTTTGATTACATTGCTGATTGGTGTTAACTTCTAGACACTGTGAAACCCCAGCTGACTGGCTCACAAGAATGCCTCTCTCAGAAGAATACCGACCCTTCAATTGCTCTCTGTGCCACCTGTAGCTTCTGTTTTGTTGTTTGTTTTTTTTAAATCACATGAAGACCCTTTTAAGGACTGTTTTAACACTCTTGTGAAGAGTGGCCTCTTTGTATATTTTTTTTTATCTGAGCACTGGAAAGCAGGTCTATGGAGTTCTTACGCTGAGTTGGTGAATCCAAGCTGCATTAAGCTTCCCACACACGTGCACACGTGGATCTGTACTGTCTGTCTCACTCCTCTGCAGCAGATAACATCGCTTTTAAAGTGTCTGCCTTAAGTGGGAAAAGCAGCCTTGGAGCTAGGTCATGGCTCTCTCTACTCAGCCACATTGCAGTAGAAGTTTGGGATACAGATGACACTCGCACAGAACATGGTTCTAGCTGGAGAAGGCAAATTATTTCAGTTAAATATTACCTTGTTCAGTCTATGAAACTACACATTTCTATGTACACCTTCATCTTGTCTCCTTAAAATACTGGTCTTGAGAACAGATATGCCTTGTTTTGTAAATTTTCTACGGTATTTATTAGAACAAATGCTGAACGCCTTGCCTTTGAGATAACAACAGTGTAAGTGCTTCCATTACAAAGAAAAATCCAGAAAGTTTACCAAAGCCACTTGCCAAACAGTTTTGCCTTCAAGCTTTTTAAGCATGGCTTAAAACCCTGGTTGATATGAAGAATGTAACAAGGACATTGCTCAGTCTAGCTACAAAGAGCAAAGCATCTGCATTTCCCAAGCCCATCCTCTGCTGTACTCTTCTAACTTCTTACACCTTCCCCCTCACCAAGTGGACAGATAAGTTAACCAGGCTGTAGCTAACCACCTAGATCATCCTCTTATCTGCTGTACAGTATCATATCACTTTTAGAAAACCTAAGGATTTTCAATGTATACATGCTGTGAACATGTATATTTGGAAGTTGTAATGTATTCTTACGTCCAGGCAAGTAATTTAATTGTACCACTTCATGAACTTTGCACAGTGGCCAAGAGAACAACACAGAACTCGAGTGAAAAGAAAAATACTCCTAAACACAGAGGCCACTGAACTCCAGAATTTGGATTGGCAGTTACTGAGTGTAAAAGCAATATATGTTGTAACAGAATGTATAAATATTTTTGATAAAACCAGTGTATATTTTATAAACCCCTCAACACTAAAAGCTGTACCTCAAAAGCCGAAGACCAGACACTGTGCATACTTGTAAACCACAATCTGTTTTTGGCACCTGGTGTTCTCTGGGCAGACATTAATTCCTGGAAAGTAAATTTCCTGTGCAGTCCTTTGCTCCAGCAACTTCCAGAGCTTAGCACCTGTGTCCTGTCACAGGGTGATCCCAGCCATGAGCATGCTGCTCACGGGCCAAGACATGAGAATCAGCACTCCAACGAATTCACAACCAGCCATTTTACCCCTTCAAAGCAACGAGTGTGCAACACTGAGGTGGTGGTTCAAAATCAGGATGCTGAACAGACCTGCAGGGTCAGGCAGGGGAGAGGCTTGGGGACTGAGAAGAAAAAACAACTAGTGACTAGGTCTAAATCAGGCACACGCCACCCCACGGGAACAAGGAAGGCATCTTTACCAGCCCAGCCAATCATGGTTGGCAGAATGAATCAGCTTTCAGCAAAATTCTGTTCCTGTATCTAGCTGAAACCAACACTTTTGAGGTACAGTCAGCTCACCCTTTTTGGTTCCCAAATATATATATATATATGAGCATCTAACAGGGTGCTTAACACTCATGAAAGTATCCTCAAAAATACCTTTTTTGTAACTACATCTTGTACAGAAATCTTTTTTTAATCTAAGTAAATCACAAAAAAAAAAAACCTACAAAAAAATTAGAGGGCAGGGTATGTTCACCCAGTTAAGCTGAAAGAAAGCACTAATTTTATCTCTGTAGTTTTTAAACTATTTTTAGGCAAATTAAGATTTTAAACCCTAGATTGTAAATATATTTTGCTATACTTTATCTGTATGTGGCTGCTCAAGCACTTTGTAAGGAAATTAGGATATTTTAGAATGGTACACTATGCATTAAAATGAACTGTGCCTTTAACAAATGTCATTCTAAGTGTTTTGCAGTCATTAATATCACAAATTAAAGTTTTAAATAGAGTAATTTGTAAATTGTGTCCCAAATGTGATTTTGCTGTTTCTTGAAATGACTTGTCATGTTTTCTCCACAGGTAACTTCAGCAAAGAACTTGCACTCAGGAGGGGACTTACAGAAACAGTCTCTTAGCAGTAGCTCAGTCTACTTCCATTCTTTTTAATACGAATAAATATTACCTGTGAGCATACCTCCTTTCTGAGGCTGAAGGAAAGTAGCCTCCTCTTGCTTGGGTGAGCAGACCTTCTGAAGGGATGAGGAGAAGACAGTGTCTATTGAAGTCTGGCCAGCGAATCCACACCCTCCCTTCCCAGGCTGCCTGAGGGCAGGGGCAGGCACCACTCACTCCCCTCTGGTCTCTTCATTATGGTCTCTTTCCTGCCTCCAATCACCTAGGGAAGCTGTAAACAAACAGGAGCCTCTGCCCAACCCACAGGGACCTCGGGCCTTAAACAGAGGGAAGTTCTCTATTTTGAGTACTGTTAGAAAACTCCCTCTTAGGAGCAAACTGCAGTTTCTCATGACACCACTGCCCAGAGACACTCAACTTCACTACTTAGCAATGGTACACAAAGGGCTGGCTCCAAAGGAAGATCCTTTCAAGTGTTGAAATTGCAGTTGAATTCACATAGGAAGTGCCCAAGATACTGCACCCTTGCCTTTGTTGTGCACAGGGAGCAAGGCCCTTCAGCACTTTCTCCTCCCAGGCACCCTGTGGAAACACTTCCCAGCAACGGCATACAGGCAGCACCAGCAAGAACCCAAAAGCTGCCCACGCCTGAACTGTAGCCAGTCTCCTTCCTTGCCCTGGCACAGGCTTTTGCTTCCACCTTGCTTTGGTAACACAAGAAGCTGGTAACCAGATAAAACAGGCTGCAGAGCTCCTGACACCTATCCCTGTACCCTGGAGAACTGATGGTGCACCCTGCACACCTCCCCCACACTGCCAGGAAGCAGGAAAACTCAGCTGTGGATGAGAAAATCCCCTAAGAGAAGCCAAATTCCTTCATCAAAGCAGCTTACTAAAGGGAGGGGAGCTGCCTACATCCCTCCCCCACAATGCTTCACATTATCTCGAGTCTACTGGGACCAGTAGCAACTGATTATCAGACTATCAGGGCCCCTTCTACTCCCGCTGTGGGCTGCACAGTTACCACCATCTCCACACCAAGGGCATTATAGGCACTGTAGGCGGAACTGCAGGACAAGGCAGGGTCAAGCCAGGAGAGTCTATTCCTGCCTCCATCTGCTGCACTCCAGAGCTCTGGACACTATTTAAATTTCAGTCCAGACAGCTTCTGCTGTATCAACTTCAACTGCAGCAACTGCTCACATGTCAAGTGCTCATGCATAATGCCTGAAAACATCTGAAGTAAGATCATTATTGCAAGTGTAAGGTTCAGCCATTTTTAACCTGCCCCTAGTAGATTTAATGTACTGACCTACACTGGAAAGGTAGTAAAAGCTGGTAAAAAAAAAAACCAAACAACTATCACCTTAGCATTTCCCAACTGCAACAGTACATTAGAATCAAAGCAGGACACCTCCCACAGAGGAGGGAGACACAACTGGAGAGCAAAATAGGGAAAGCCCAGGCAAGAGAAAACCTTGCAACAGAGCATGAGGAAATACAGTAGCACACAATCCCTCCAGACTACCTGGAACACCTTTAATATCTCCACCAGATTTTTTCCTGACTGCAACCACCAGCTTTAGTGGCCTAACAGAACTGTACAGCCTTTGTCACTTGTTTACAGGAAAGAAAAAAAAAAGAAACTAAGTTGAGCTGCCACATTGCAATAGTCTCAACTGGCAGAAGAGGATTAAAACTAAACCAGCAAGAAAACACTAAGGGCTATTGACAATTAGTGCTCTGAGCACTGGCCAGGCCTTCCCTCTGGCTGCCTTAGGAGCAGATGTGGAGCAAGCGGAACTCTCAGCTGTTCATCTCGGCCAGTAAAATGAACTGGCACCTGTGATACAGAATTAACTGGGGACCCCCAAGATTCCCAGTTGAGTACATCTGCTGTTTTGCACACAAAGGGACACTGTCTGGAGGCAACTTCTTTTTAAAGCTGTTAGTGTTGGGAGGGCCAAATAACTTCTGGCCCTCTCTCCTCAGCACCTGATGCACCATTTCCAGCAAGCACTCACTAAGCATAATGGTGCCAAGAGCTCAACCAGCAGCCAGCCAGACTGCAGGGTGCATGGGCAGGGCAGAACATCTAACAGAAACATTTACTAAAACTATTTTTTACCTTCCTTTCTACAGTGCAAAGCATCACAGTTGCCAGGAATTCAAGCAGAGTCCTTAACGGGTCTCTTCAGGTGCCGGGTCACTATGTCAAGTTCACAGAAGCAAAGCAGTCAGCAGTGACAGGGAGACTGGCCAAGGAGGTGTCTAATCCTTCCACAACAAAGCTGGAAATCTTCAACAGAAGTTGTGAAATATTCCAATAGCTTTTCAGCAACTGCTTGCATACTGAGTTGTCATCTACAGTGCAGTGTGCAGCCACAAACACTAAAGCCACACTAGCCCTGTGACCAAAGCCACAAGCCAGCCCTACCCCTCCATGGACTGGGGGCCAGATCCAGTAGGCGTGTCCAGTTGCAGTCATATTCACAAGATGGTAAGTGTTTTTGGAAAACAGTTTATTTGGGAATTACATAATATTTTAAATTTTCCAAAATACATCTTACTAGATCTCTACAAAAGAAATCTAATTAAGTACAACAATAGGAAATTAAGTTTGTTGCAGCAGTCATTAAATATTTACTTCCACTAATATATACATACAAAATGCCACACAATGAGCTCGTTTACCCTTGGAATGTGTGCTGTGTTCCAGCAGTTAGGCTTCATCTCCATATCCTCCAGTTTCACAACATGAAGACTCAATATTAACACTTTGTACATCCTTTATTATAGGCCAAAAAACCAAAAGTTTGTCGTTGGTGGGTTTGGGGTTGTTGGGGTATTTGCTTTTTTAACAGAAACTAGAAGTAACCCTCTGCAATTTCACAGCTGTGGTAGTTTGTCTACTGGGGTATCAAACTTGAAGTCTGCTGGGAAGAGATCTGGAGCTCGTGGGTAGATCAGCCTGTACGATTGTCTAATCGTGACATCGGCCACACCAGCAATATCACCAATTTCTAAGATAAAAAGCAGATAAAGGATTAGTTGGGGTTTTTTTTGCCATCTTTATTGAAGAAACCATCAAGCACAGTCTCAAGAAGTGCTGTCCATTTGGATTCATTCCTAACTCCCCCAAAAGCCTGGTAAAAACTGTTTCAGCCATGGTGACTGTCATTTGCATACATAGGTCTGTCTTCTTTATACCAGAATTCAGCTTATCCTGTGAATCTTGGAATAATTGGTTCCAAATTGTCAGAGGGCCAGGAGTGCAAAAGTTATTAGAACATCCACTGCAAGCTCTGCCCATACCCTGAAATTCACATGAAATATGTTCACCTTAAAATTCACAGAGAATTAAAGTGAGAGGCACATAAACTTCAGATTTAACAGTTTGGAAATTAAACCTTGAGCTGCATGAAACCCTTCAGCACTGTCTGAGGACACTGAAGGAGTAACAGAGTCCTGTCTGGGTTCATGGCAGGCAGGTATGTTAACTACCACTCTTGAGGGACACAATGCAGTGGCTCAAGGCAAGCAAGGATGAAGGCACCACGCTGCTTGGGCTCGAGATCACTCACATTCCCAAGAAATTGCAATGTGATGAAAGCTCCAGGCACAGAGTGATGATTAATGCAGAACAAAGTCCCACAACCTGACAGAAAAAGGCTGTTCTTTACCTAAAAAAGCATCTCTCTACCAAAAAATTGCTAGGTTTTCATTTCTGCTCTGAACTGGACTAGACACATCAACAGAGCTTCCACAGCAAGCTACCAGCACTGGGATCCATTTGCCACACCAAGTTCTAACCACCACAGCATTAGATTATTTCCTTCCCCATGTGATGCCCCCACCCAGGCCTGATTCTCCTCAAGCTGGGAAGCTGATCCATGCTGTGCAGCAAGCAAGAACAGCCTAGAGTTCTTTACTAGAGTCCTAATGGCCACCCTGCCAGGAGGGAATAATGCCAGGGGTGACCTACAGCCAAGTCTGCCATCCCACCAATCCTTATCACAGGCTTGTAAGAAGCCAAGGAACACCTATTAATTTAGGTGATCCCCTGGCTACTAGAGTGATTAAAGGTCTATGTCATCTGAAGTCATACCTGCAACTGCCCCAATTTTGTTTTTGTAGTATTTTAGAGCAGCAGAATAGGTGAAGTTACACTCATTTGAATGCACTAGCTTATTGCATTCAAGAATCCAACTCCTGGTGCCAGAAGAAAGATAACTCAGTTTACCCTGAGCACAGCCAGTTCCTCAAGTTTCATGCTGGGAGTGGGAGATGCTGGTTTGGTCCCCTCTGTTTGCTGTCAGAATGGCAGCTTCTCACCACTTGCACAGACCTCATTCAAGTTTTACAGCAACAGAGAATTCTCTCCCAAGCAGCAAAATACAGGGAAGGAAAAATAATCTGTGAAGTTTTACCTTTTTGTGTCCTTTTCTCTGCAGAAGCTTGTGATGCCATGTAAATAGCTGCAGCTGCTACAGAAATTGGGCTTCTCCCAGGAACCAAATCCAATTCCACAGCTTTACGGGCAATGTGTGTTGCTGCCATTTGCACTTGTTTAGGAAGACCCAGATTGGAGCAGAATCTTGACATGAAGTCACCAGTTGTGATCAGATCAACGCTGGTTTCAAGAGCTTTCAAAATCAGTTTAAAACACCGTCCAATTTCCTTCTTTGAAATCCTGGATACTGCACATATTTCTATATAAAAGACCAAGAATTAAAACTTTAGGCTTGACAGCATTTGCTCAGATTTAATTTGCAAATTAAATTTGTTTCTCAATACATTAAGATCCACAAAGAAAGCCAACGTCACGAGGCCACCATCGCTAAACATGCTTTGCACATTTGAGAAACTTCAAAGTCACTTCAGTCAGTGCACACTGTTCATAAGGGGCTAATTAATACAGCTTGCTTAGTACAGGAAATCTGATCATTAATGCCAGAAAATTATTTTCCCCAACTGGGCAAAGTTGCACATATTTACTGCAAAACTGCTGGCTCAAATTCAGTTAAACAGTCCCCATCATCCTGTGGCCAAAGCGATAGCTCTTGAGTTTCACAGACACTCAGAATCAAATGCTATGCCTATGACCAAAGTTCCATACCCGAGGAGCCTACTCACTTCAAAACTCATTTCCAGACTTCCTCCTCCCCCCTCCCCAAAGGTAAGCTGTAGCTGAGAACAACCAGTTCAGCAAAGTCCACAATGAGAAAACCAACCTCCTACAGGGACAGTAACTAGACCTTTACTGCACAGCAAAATTGAACCTATATCATTGAAAACTTACCTTTAAACGTTCTTGGAACACCCTCTTGCCTACAGGCTATGTAGAGACAAGCAGAAGCAATAGCATCATTACTCCTCCCCTTCAGGCTCTTCTGCTCATACACTTGCTTGAATAAATTATTTGTTCGATCCTTCAAAGCAGGAAGACTAAATTTAATTAACTGTAGGCCATTTAATTAGCAGCAATATCAAAAATTCATGCGCTCATTATATTATGCTAACTAAGTCAATGCCAGAGCAATTTAGGGAAGGGAGACATGAGCTTACAACTATATTTCTGGGGAGGTTGATTCTGTCTGCCATGTTGGTGATTTCTTTGAAGGCGTTCATCATCGCACGGTCAGAGCTGCTCATGGTTCTGCGGTTCTGGTACTTGGAATTCCCAAATTCATCAAAACTTGCTGCACCCGTGCCCTGCAAGGAAATTTTTTTTAATTGTCAATAAATCACAGGACACTTCCTCCTCATTTCAACAGCAAACATCTTCCAGCTTCACACCTCTCAACTCAGGGTGCTCAGTTGGAACAGGTGAGCAAATCACACAATAGAGACTGTTCCAAACAGCAGCTCCTGGACTTTGCACCTGTCTCAAATCATTAATGGATTTCTCTACATAACCTGTAGTACAATTTTCTTTCTTAATGTAACAAAGAATAAAATGAATAACACAGCCAATCTGTACGTCTCAGTACTCCCATCAGCACTGCTGAGGTCCAAGATTAGATTGTATGCAACCCACATGTCACTGGGGCTGCATCTGCACTGGGGCAGCCTGGCAAGGCAGAAAACAGCAGTTTATGGCCAGCTGGAGAGCAGTTGTTAGGATAATTCAGATATGAAAGTGAAGGCATGAGCAGAGAGAAGATACCAGCGGCCACTTCAAAACCAATTTGATGCTGTGCCTACTACCAGTTGCAAGCCTCAACTGTGGCAAACTATAAATACCCAAACATTCTGCCTTTACAGGAAAGCCACAGACCTCTTAAAAAAAAAAAAAGTATGGTCTTGGAGGTAAGAGTCTCAACCTGGCAGCTGTGAAACAAGCTTCACCTCTGCTTTTTTTTTTCTTTACCTTAAAACTGATAGTGCAAATTGCATACTTTATTAAACATGCAGGCATATTTGCCCAACCAAGATGTTTAAGGTCTTCAATTACCCATCAGCCTAAAACTTGTCAGATTAGTAATGGCTGATGACAAAAGCACGGCCTGTAAGTTCAGAAAAGCAATGTCCATAATTTATATCATCTTCTCATGTGTCTGCTGTCACAGCATGAGGGGCC